>CM039513.1:6231491-6315244 GCA_022432975.1 Begonia masoniana | reverse complement strand
ACAACCTTATGCGTACCTCAGTGGAAATGGGAACATATCACGATGGATTTCGTAAGCGGACTCCCAAGATCAAATAAGAATTTTGACTCTATTTGGGTGATAGTTGACAGGCTGACAAAATCGGCACATTTTATTCCTGTACGGACTACCTTTAACATGGATCAATATGCTCAAATATATATTATGGACATCATCAGATTACACGGTACGCCTATCTCTATAGTTTCGGATCGAGATACTCGTTTCACGTCAAAGTTCTGGAAGAGTCTGCAAAAAGAAATGGGCACTCAATTAAATTTCAGTACAGCTTTCCACCCTCAAACAGATGGGCAGTCAGAAAGAACGATTCAAACCTTGGAGGACATGTTAAGAGCTTGTGCTATTGATTTTCAAGGGAATTGGTGTAAAAATTTACCACTGGTAGAATTTTCTTATAACAATAGTTACCAGGCTTCAATTGGAATGGCCCCTTATGAAGCACTTTATGGAAGAAAATGTAGATCCCCAGTACATTGGGATGAGGTTGGTGAAGGCATTCTTGTGGGACCTGATATTTTGAGACAAACTGCCGAGATTGTTACTTTAATTAGAAAGAGGATTCTTGCAGCCCAAAGTAGACAGAAAAGCTATGCAGATTGAAGAAGGAGAAAATTAGAATTTGCTGAAGGTGATAAAGTATTTTTGAAAGTTTCTCCGATGAGAGGTGTGATGCGGTTTGGAAAGAAATGCAAATTAAGTCCAAGATACATTGGCCCATTTACAATTTCAGCAAGAATCGGAGAAGTTGCTTATGAGCTGAATCTACCGGAGTCACTCAAGCAGGTTCACAACGTGTTTCATGTCTCGATGCTTAAGAAATACGTTCCAGACCCCTCACATGTTTTGCCAATGAGACCCGAAGAAATTGTACTCAATCCTAACTTATCCTACGAAGAGAGACCGATTCAAATTCTAGAATCTGAAGAAAGAAACTTGCGGAATAAGAAGGTCTCGCTTGTAAGAGTTCTATGGAAGAATCGAAATATTGAGGAAGCAACTTGGGAAAAAGAAGAGGACATGAGGAATGCCTACCCAGAACTTTTCAGGTAATCATTTAAATTTCGAGGACGAAATTTCTTTTAAGGAGGGAAGATTGTAACGTTTCAAAATTTCATCCATAAATTAAGGAAATCAAATGTCTTTCCTAATTCCACCTAAAGAAAACGAATCAAGCCCTAAATTGCGAAAATCCCCAATTTAGGCAACAAAACCCTAATTTCAGAAATTAGTCTGAAATTTCTAACACAAAATCAAGAATTTATTTCCAAACAAACCTAATCTTCGATGTATCACAGCTGAAGAATATAGAAAATATTTTATTTATGTCAAGCCTCGATACACAGACATTAAAGAAACCAACACAAAGAAGATTCCTTCCTAAAATTAGTTGATGAATCTGATAAAATTGGAAGGCCAGATTCGTATCGATTATCTAAGGAAATTATTGAAATCCTCCACCCTTACAAATCAAGTTGTTCTGTGAAAGAGAAATCACACTAACAATCCTTCCCATTCTGAAAACCAGAGAAGAAACCGTGAGAACCCTTACCTCGCTGAACCGCCGCAGCCGATAATCGCCGTAAGCGACCTCCGACCACCGCGAGTTGACAGACTTGGTCGGAATCCTCTGTGAAGAAGAATCGCTGCTTCATTCCGATCAACCCCCATCGGCGTAGTTCTCTCCCTCGGCCGAGCGATTTCTCCGACGAAAATCCTTCTCTCGGTTGAGCTCCGTTCTACTGTTGCGAACCACGACCGAGCGCGAATCTCCCCTAAAGGCGTAAGCTTCTCCCTCTCCCTCGATCTCCATCTCTCTGTTTCTCGCTCTCACTCGCACTGCTCTCTCTCTCTCTCTCGCAGACTCTCGCACGAAGAAGAAGCTCAGCTCAGAATTTTATTCTGAACTGAACCAAACCGAACTGAACATCAAGGCTAAACCAGACCGCCCAGCCCAATCTTTTAAGTTGAATCGGACCAGTGACTGAACCGGTTCTGACGACCCTGAACCGGCCCAGTTGACCAAATCAGTCCAAAATCATTTAGTTGAATATTTTGGATTGTTAAGAACGCCTAATCGATCCGAAAACTCAACGGTAAGATTTTATTGGTAAGAAAACTTTATCTTATTAAATTCAGGGATTATTTTAGGATTGAACGAAGAAGTTTAAATATTTCTAATTTTTAGGGAAAGAAGATTTACTGAACGCTCGGGAAAAATAAATAAAAAATCCTATTCCCTAATTGCTTGGAATCCAGGTAAGTGAAAATATCACTATTTCAAATGTTTTGGCTATGCCCTGCATCACAAAATCTATATTTTTATTACAGCTTTATTTTATATTTCTGATATTTGAGCTTTAGATATTGACATAGAATTGCTAAAAGATAAAATTTAAATAGGACATTGCATGTGTATGAAAACGATGGAATTGACGAAAGTATGACCGACGGTTGGAACAAGTTCTAACTAGAGGTGATGATTGGAACAAGTTCCAATTAGATGTGATATTTGACCGACGGTTGGAACAAGTTCTAACTAGAGGTGATTGGAACAAGTTCCAACTATATGTGATATTTGACCGACAGTTGGAACAAGTTCTAACTAGAGGTGATGTTTGACCGAGGGTTAGAACAAGTTCTAACCAGTATGTAACTGATAAGACAGGATTCGAGAAAAAGTAAAAGTTGACACTTGCACATATTTTCGCTTACTGAGTTTTTCTCATAGTATTTAATTTTGTGATGTAGGTGAGTTTTTATCTGAGGAAGAACTAGCTGTGCTCGAGAATCCTCCGGAGGCAGGCGAGCATACAGAGGAGGATGTTGTCGTCGGTTTTGAATAAAAATTTAAGTTATGCTTTTATATCTATTTAAAAGATATTTTATAATTTGTTGCATTTTATTTTAAGTTGGAATAATTTATTACATCAACTGCTGGATTTTTATTAAGTACGTTATTGTTTTTAAAAGATTTTATGAATGAAGTTTTTATTTAATATTTGTTTAGCATTTAATGTTCTAAATATTTATTAATATTAATTTCAAGGATTCCGCTTTATTAAATGATTTTTGTATTTTCAATAATTTTAAATTAAGAAAATTAGGGTTTTATAACGATCCAATTTAACCTAATTTGCAAATCAATTTGGGGAAAAATTTTTAGGATTTTCAAATTGGGGAAAAATTCAAATTAAATTTTGGGGTCGTTACAGACTTCCTCAGGGGTACAAGAATAATCCACCTGGTACAGTATTTAACCAACTTATAAAAAATAAATTCTCAAGTAAAACACAAACTATATAAAAAAGCTTCCATGGTTGGCTTCTGCTAATTAAAATGTCAAGTTTGATCAACATGAAATTAAACTATCAATTAAAAACCCAGTGTCATTTTCTACCATCTAAAGGTGACCAAGCAAGGAACTCGTGTCTCTTTAACCTGTCAACTTATACAGTAGCTAATTTTGACTTCCTGACGTGAAAAATCTAAAAAAAAAAAAAACAAGAACAAGAACCACATCATTTTCTATCAATTTAGAAAAGTAGATTGAAAATGACCGGTTTGACAAAATTGGCTCCATCAACAATGATTGGAGAAAATTCACAAACCATAGGGATATTGACCAGATAAAAATCTTTGGAGAAGCAAAAATAATCAATATTATTAAGAGAATTTTGAATGCCCATAAATGCATCTGTGATACAATGTAGGAAAAAACTTTGTACGAATACAATACTATAATATTAACTTTAAAAAGCTTCAACACTGTTGCGTTACAAATTTTAACTTAAAACGTGACAAATTTCATTAATTCTATGGAGGATTTTGCAGTTAACATTCGCAAGGAGAATTCATTGAGAAAATTGTACTTTTAGATCATTTTTCCAACCAAACCTATAACATCATTTTGAAACTACCCAAACCTCTTTTACGGATTCTACGTCAGCGAAGAGAGGATAAAAAGCTCAACTAAAAAACTGGAGAATGTGTGCTTATGTGTGCGTGTGCGCGTGTGTGAGAGAGAGAGAGAGAACTTCAAATGAAGAAGAAATGGTTCTCAAGGGTTAATTGAAAAATGCTTGATTCATTTTAAATTATGGTAAAATTTGAATTGGTTTGTTTGGTTTTATCTTTGTTTTAAAATCGATACCAAGCTAAATCGATTTTTTGACATAACTGCCTGATAAACAATAATGTTTGATCGTTTGAGAAATTTGGTTGGTTCGTTGGTTGTCCCTATGTTTAGCTTTTAAAAATTTAAAAGAAAGAAATAAGAACAAAAAAAGAACTGAATGAAGCTGAAATAGCTCATCTGCGTAATTCTTAAAGAAAAGAAAAACCGACTCCAGGATATTGTGTCAAATAAGGCAAGTTGGTCAACTATCCACTTGTTATAAGCTGGGAATATTTTCATTAAACCCTACTCTTCATAATGTTAAGAGTTAGATTACTAACTTCGGAACTATCAGCAGCAATGCCATATTTTCATCTACCTAATCACTTGTTCCGCTTTATTGTCATCTGGTAAGGGGGTGGGACTGGAATTGATTCAAAAGGAAGACATTGCGTTCATTTAGTCAATGAGTTACTTGAATAATCATTCATAATGATTACCAAAGTGCAACGTTTTGGCTTGAAATTATCACCCATACCAACGCTCAAAGAACCTCAAATGGATCATGATACTTGTCCTTTTCGAGCATGTCATAATACCAAAGAATGGCACACATTCTCTGACCTTTTTATATGCCATCAAAAACACTTCGAAAGTTAGCATTTTGTAAATAAAAAGGTTGGAATATGTATCTTCATGTGCTATTGGAGTAAAAAAGAATCGGACCGTGTGAAAATAATTTCAACACACAGCACAAACAGCTTATATGTAGTTTAGCAAAATGGCAAAATAATAGACAAAAATGGATGGAGGTTGAAGCGTATGGAACTAGATAACAAAGGATTTTAAATAAATAAAAAAAGTCATACTGGAAGGATCAAATCACCATATTAATAAAGTCGGGTGATTTGGCTAAGAAAAAGCTTCTTGAATGACAGCCTATGTTGAAGTTTATTCAAAGGATGATTTTATTTAGATAGCAAGATGACATCCCATTTCATTTTGAGAACATGGAGTTGACATTCGTTGCAAGTAAACACTTGGTAGCAGACGAATCCCCCGACCTTGGCAAGACCTTTTAAATGTTTTGAATTTGTTTAGGTCACTGGATGAGTTAGAAGGTTTCACATAACTCACAGAGGTAAACTGTAGGGATGATAAAATGTGTGACTCCATACCAAGAATATTGAAAAAAGGTAACTTCCTAATTTGCTATTAATTGAATGACATTGTGACAAATACACTAGCAATCATTCTAAGGGCTTCAAGCATATGTATGTGCAACTTAAATTAACTCAAGAAATTTGGATGCAAAAACTGGTGAAGAAAGAAGCCTTACATTACCCACAAACACTGATCTGGAATCTACTTCCTCTTTATTAGCTTGACTTCCAGCAGCATTAACTGAATCTAAATACCAACAAATGAAATATAGATTCAAAGGATGCCAGAAGAAAATGGCAGATAGATTAGTTGCAGCATTCATTATTCATGAATGAATTTTTCAGCACATAAAGTTTTCCTTAACCGTCGAATACAAATCAGAGTATAATAAAACATTCTCCTGCACGAAAAGGGAAAAACCAAACAGCAGCTCTTAGCCAATATTCAACAACAACCAACATAATGTAATTGCCATTGAACTTCTAAACATTGTAGGTACCAGGCGTAGTTAAAACAATAGTGGCTGTAGACAAACATAGCATGCTTATAAAAATTTATCATTAAAGAACTGGTGTTTATTCGGTTTCAACTTAAAATCCACCATCAGAGAATTGTTCATAATGGTAAATGACGCTGCAACCTCCACTCCAAAACTCAGTCGAAGAAACACAAATGGCTGAAGTACGACTATCACACGTGATAAAATTTCAAAGATTTAGAAACGGGATGTGTCGGACAGCATTGTAGAAAATCCCAGAATAATAGATTTAAAGAAACTAACCTTGTACAGAGCTCATCTCTTTCTCGACCTTCGCTTGCATCTCACGCAGGGCAGCTGCTTCGTCCTCCATTTCTTTCAAACGTTTCTTCAACTCGTCTAGCTCCTGAAAATTCACAAACCGCGCCGCAAGGAAAACGACCGGTTAACAAAAGAAAAAAAAAATTATGCCTAAATTAACAGAAGAATGAGCTACAGCCGAATCACTGAAAAATAAAACAATAAAAAAAGAAACCCACCACAGAATCGTTGTCCTCTGCTCCAGCCATGTCCACGTCTCCGTGTTCCATCTCTCTCTCTCTCTCTCTCTCTCTCTCTCAGCCTTTATATTGCCCTAAGTTTCTACGTTCCATCCGTAAATAAGTTAGGGGCCCAAGAAGAAGACTGATCAGGTTTAGAAGATAACGACAAGTTTTAGACTTCACAATATTTAGTAGAAACTCAATTCTAAGGTAATTTTATTAATTCATGTATATTTTACATTTGGTTTATCTCAACTACTATCATATAACTATCACATTTTTTGGAAATATAAAAAATAATGATTATAGAGTTAGGTATAACAAAAAGAGTGTTTTTTTTTTTTTTTGCTACAACACGACTTGGATGATGCATAGCAATGTGCTCAAGCTCACCGTCCAAGTCGAATTGGTAAAAAATGATGAGCATCATCATCGACCAAGTGATTGCCTTCCTTTTGATCGACAATGGGCAGTGATAGAAGTGAACTTCGTGATCTCTAGACAAAGTCCGTAGTGCATTCCTTAAGATTACAAGAGGATTAGTAGAGTGATATTTTTTCGTATGCACTGTTGGTGTTGTAGGCACATGATCTCTAGTAGTTCTTGTTTTCTCTGTTGGCATATGCAAGTAAATTCCTCCACTCGGAAGCATAATGGAAAATCTGAAAATTTGATAATAGGTCATTAAATACGTTCTTAAACACAAATTATTGCAAGCCTTTTAAATACTATTGCACTATTTATCTTAGTGAAAATGTTCAACTTGGTTCAGATACCAAAATTTTTGTCATGACCTAAAAGGAGACTGCGACAAAGACAGAGAGCGATCGAATCCATGAGAGAATCGGACTGTCCGACTTGGATGACAATTAAGATTATTGCAATGACTATAACCTGTAACACCCGGCATTTTTGCCATGTAATTATTCCTTAAACTATTTAAATGGAATATATTGGCTGATAATAAAATACGGGATTTTATTGAAGTTTTTCGATGCCTTACAGAAAGGTGGATATTTAGAGAAAACAGATCGAAGAATGTGTGCAATAAATTCAATTGGAGGACCAAACTAATAAGTAACTAAACAAAACATTAAGTTTGAAGTGCATGGAAGGGCAAATTGGGAAGGAATTAAGGTTGGTGGGAAGAATTAATGAGCTATTGACACCTGGCAACTTGTTGAAGAAGCCATACTCTTTTCTCTCCCCTCCTACGTGAAACCCTCACTTTCTCTCCTCTGCTCTTTCCATTTCCTTCTCTGTTTCCTCTATTTCTGGCGATTCAAACCTTTCTAAAAGACTTCATCTCTCCTCTTTTCTTCTATTTTCTTCAGCAAAGGTAAACATCTACTTATGCTAATGAAGTTGGACAAGTTTAATGTGAGTTTTTACCGAAGTTTAGGGTTATGGTATTTGGAGAAAACTCATTGTTTTTGGATGAAAACACGTTGGTGTGTTTTCTAAAGTGTTGAAATGTGTCTGCTGCATAATTTTTCCAAGTTATTAGTTAGCATTTGCAGCATTATTTATTTCTCTACATGCTTGTTACAGATCTGTCTATTTCGAGACCTTCCAGCTAACTGCATCGAGGATAACAGATAAGTTCATAACCGTAGGTTGGCCCTTAAGGCCCTACATCACGGAGGTACTAGGGGTTTCTGTTCTGTTGGGTGTTTTCGAGTAGAAGGATTAGAGTTGTGTTCTGTATTTTCCCTGTTACATTTCTGTTATTTAATTGTTATTCTCTGATGTTTAAGTTGAAGCACTGTACTCGTTCATGCATACACGATTTTCTGAAAGCTCATGCAAAACTGTTTTCTGTACACTGTTGAAACTAAACAAGATAAAATCTTTCTGTCTGTAATGTATTGGTTAAGTGCGGGACGGGGACTGGCCCTCTGGTTTTATCCCTCCCTGGGAATCTGAAAAGTAATTGTCCCTAGCAAGGACCCTCTGGTTTTATCCCTCCCTGGGATTCTGAAAACTGCTGTGCCTGATAGTGCACCCTCTGTTTGCCAGTTCCCCTATAAACCCCACTTCTACCCTTCTGCCACTGAAATGTAACGTAAAGTTCTGTTCTGTCACTGTATTTCTGAAAAACTGCATGCATAGCATATGCATCACTGCATTTATTTCTGAAATGTTCTTACTGAGTTTTAGACTCATAGGTGAACTCTCTGATGTAGGTACTGAACCCGAAAATGAGGACTTTGTGCCTCAGTCTGACGATTAGGTGCTGGTGGCTCGAGCTCATGGGGGTTTAGTTGCTGCAGCCAGACATGAATTCTGTTTAGAGGTTTCTGTAAAGCTTTCTGAAATTCTGGTTTTGTGTAAAAAAACTCTGTAGAAAACTCCCCTTTTGGTAAATTCTGTAATTATATGTTAAGTCCTGTACTGTCTTTGAGATTTTAAAACAATGTATGGATTCTGTGTCGATATTTAAAACCTCTGTATTTGACAGTTGAATTTATGTTCTGAAGTATTATGGAATTGTTTGGAATATTTTCTGATAGTCTGTGCATGGATGGTCTCTGGTTTTAGAGCTATCCATGCAGTGTAATTCTCCTTAAGTTTCTGTTATGCCTTCTGTTGTGTTCGAAAACCATGTTTTGAATTGGTTTGAGAATCTGGGATTTTTTTTATGTTTTCCGTTTTTCTGCTCTCTGTTGGTATGTCTTCCTGTTAAAGGTTGTCAAATTCTGCCTTTAAAACTATGTCTTCCGATTGCATCCTCCGCTGCTTTAAAATTTACATCCACCGGTTACTATTCATCTTTTGTCTTATTCATCTTCTACCGCCAGACACTGTTCATCTTTTGTCTTATTCATCTTCTACCACTCAGCTTCTATCACTGGTTTGTCTTATTCACTTCTACCACTCAGCTTCTACCACTGGTTTGTCTTATTCACTTCTACCACTCAGCTTCTACCACTGGTTTGTCTTATTCATCTTCTACCACTCAGCTTCTACCACTGGTTTGTTTTATTCACTCCTACCACTGAGCTTCTACCACTGGTTACTGTTCATCTTCCACCGCCAGACACTGTTCATCTTTTGTCTTATTCATCTTCTACCGCCAGACACAGTTCATCTTTTGTCTATTCACTTCATTACCCAGACACTGTTTATCTTTTGTCTTATTCATCTTCTACCGCCAGACACTGTTCATCTTTTGTCTTATTCACTTCTACCGCTCAGCTTCTACCACCGGTTACTGTTCATCTTTTGTCTTATTCACATCCACCTCTGCCTTTAAATCACTTCCACCGCCTGACGTCATCTGTCACGACCCGGGAGAGGGCCTAACAGAAACGCCAGGTTAAACGATCAACCTCAGGGAGATCCACCGTCTAACCTAAGGCCAAGTGCGGAAGTTTAGCACTAATCCAGGACCTCCTCGAAGCAACAAACATAAGAGAGTACAAACAATCGTAGAAATACAAGATAATGAAAATTAATTACATGCCAAAATAAGGTACAGTCTCAAATGTTTACTTACATAAGATAAAGTGGCAGGAAACTTAAAGGGAAACTAAAAGGGAAATCCCCAAAACGAACAAGCTCACTTCCTAGACTTTCTTCCTTTACCTGTAGAGGGGGAGTCGATGGGGTGAGTGACAAACTCAGTATGGGATGTTATACCTACCACTAGGGATGCATGCTATATAAAATCAATGCACGTTTTAAAAACCAAACCCAGTTTCCATGTTATTTATTTCTCTTCTTATTATTCATTTAAAATGGTTGATGAGGCTAACTATAAAATAAGTATATATATAGGAAACATAGGCCCACATCAACAATACTATCATAAAAATATATGTCCAGGTGTACAGTGAAAAAGGAGGTCACTCACGGATCCTCCGAACCACACCAGCATAGAAAGGCCGCGGTAGCACTAGCAGGGCCTCATAGGAAGAAGAGAAAAAGTCAACCACCAGGAGGGACGAACCACTCAGCCCTGGGCCACCGGGACACACACTAGGACACACCAGGAGGGACGAACCACTCAACCCTGGGCCCAAGGGAACCACGCAGTGGACTTGTCATACCGGGGGTAGCAACGAACAGACACTGGCCAGGTCAGATAACGGGGCGAGCATGTCTCCGAGCCCATTCCGCCTATTATCAGGGGGCGTACCCTACATTTCGCCTATTCTCAGGGGGCGTACCCTATCCAAACAAAAGTGGGGAGTACCACAACAACTGGGAAAAACCCCCTGATACTCCTAGCATAAGGGCCCAGCTAAGAGTGCCAGACGGTTATCTCCAGTATCAAACTCCAAATGGCACAGCAGAAAACCAATACATGAACAATATCAAATGCATGTATAAAACAGTCTGCATGCCGACCATGATATATCTCATGACAAATCTAATTACAATCTGTCGGCAAAGGCGAATAAAACATGGCATATAAAACCCATTAGGCAGCATGAATCAGTAAAATGCCGACATCAATACTAGTGGTATCCCACCAAAAATAATATACGTGCATATGCATGGACAGGTATAACGCAATAAGTATAATAACCCATACCCCTAGGGCGAGTCCTTCTATCCTCAGTAAGCTGTGGCTCCACAGGAATAGTTTCGAACTCAGCAAAATCCTCCAAATCTGAGAGTCAAACACAAGGAAGGAACGCCGTTAAAATTCAATTGGGGTCAAAAACGATATAAATTGCGAACCGGGGCGAAAACGGGCAAAAACGGCTCGGGTTGACTTTTGGTCAAAAAGTCAACGGTCAAAGTCAAAGTCAACGGTCAAAGTCAACGGTCAACGGTCAAAGTCAACGGTCAACGGTCAAAGTTAACCGTTGACTTTGACTGACCGTTTCGGACCGGACCGGTTCGGGTTTGGTTCGGGTCGGATCGGTTCGGGTCCAGACTGGTTCGGGTCGAGCTGGTTCGGTTCGGGCTGACTTGATTCGGTTCGGTCCGGGCTGACTCGATTCGGTTCGGTCCGGTTTGGACCTAATCGGGTCGGGCCAGCAAGGGCTGGGTTGACCCGGCCTGATGGGCTGGGTCAGACTCAGCCCAATGGGCCCAAGCCAAACCCGGCCCAGAAGGCCATGGGTCTGGGTCCAGCCTGGCCCGAAACTGGATCGGGTTGGGCCAAACCCAGTCGGCCCAACTCGGCCCTGGGCCGGAGTCAACTCGGCCTTGGGCCTGAGTCAACTCGGCCCAAAGCCCGAGTTGACTCAGCCCACGGTCGAGTTGACTCGACCGTCGGCCGCCGAACACCGGCGAAGCTCCGGCGACCCTCCGGCGACGAACCCGCGGCGAAAAATCGAATTTCTCACCTGTTTTTCGCCAAAAATTGTTTCCAACACGTTCCTCGACTCTAATCCAAGCGATTCCTACCAAAAACACCAAAGAAATCGACCCAAAACTCAGATCTAACGAAATCCTAAAAACCCGAAACTTCTCGGGCGAAAATCGAGAGAAAGAGAGATTACCTTCGAAAACGCCCTTCACAAACGTTGATCTACGCTTCGAGACGAACGTTTTGATACCAAAAGCTCGACGAACGGAGGTGGATCGGACGTCGACGCTTTCTCCCTCTCTCGGTTCTCTCTCCTTTTCTCTCTCCCTCTCTCTTCTGTTATCTGGTTCTGTCGGCAGGGAGGCAGGGATAAGGTTTCTATTAGAAACCTTATCTCTTAACATTTAATTTAATTTATTTATTTTTTATTATTTTATTTTATATTTTATTTATTTATTTCTTTTATTTGATTTATAATAAAACCGTTTTAAGATTCGATTTCAAATTTCAATTTCTATCGGAAATTAGTAAAATAAATCTCAAAATTTACACTCTAAATTACGCGAAAAATTTACCCAAATGTTTACAAAAAAATAAAATTTGACGGGTTTTACATCTTTTCCCCCTTTTTATGAATTTCGTCCTCGAAATTCGCCTCAACTACACATCATAGGAAAGGTTGGGGTACTCCCTCGCCATCTCGGACTCTAGCTCCCATGTAGCTTCTCTGTCTGGATGGTTCTTCCACCGCACCAGAACATACGGAGCTTCCCGACGACGAAAGCGCCGGAGCTCACGTCTCAAAATGCGTTCTGGCACCGCCTCGTACGTCGTGTCAGCCTGAACTGGTACCTCATCCCACGAAACATTGTGAGACGGATCAGGAATATACTTCCTCAGTTGGGATATATGGAAAACATTGTGCACATGCCCCAATTGAGGAGGTAATTCCAGCCTGTAAGCCACCACTCCAATCCTCTCAACAATCTGGAATGGCCCAATGTACCGCGGGGCTAACTTTCCCTTCACCCCAAACCTGCTGACACCACGAGTAGGATGAACCTTCACAAAGACAAAGTCTCCAGCATCAAACTCCACCTCACGTCTCTTCAGGTCTGCATAACTCTTTTGACGACTCTGCACGACCTTCAGCCTTTCACGAATCTGGTGGATCTTCTCAGTGGTCTCTCTAAGGATATTAGGCCTAAGCGCAAGTCGTTCCTCTTTTTCGGCCCAACACAAAGGAGAACGACATGGCCGACCATACAATGCCTCGAACGGAGAAACCCCGATGCTGGTCTGGAAGCTGTTATTATACACGAACTCTACCAGCGGCAAGTGGTCTATCCAACTGCTACCAAAATCCATAATACAGGACCTCAGCATATCCTCCAATATCTGTATGGTCCTCTCGGACTGCCCATCTGTCTGAGGGTGATGTGCTGTGCTGAACTAAGTCTTCGTACCGAGCTCTTTCTGCAATCCTCTCCACAACTCCGAGGTGAAACGAGGATCGCGATCAGACACTATGCTCAAAGGTACCCCATGAAGACGAACAATGTTCTGCACGTATAATCGACTGAGCTTGGCAACAGAAAAAGTCATCCGAACAGGAATGAAATGTGCCGACTTCGTCAATCGATCCACAATAACCCATATAGCATCAAATCTCTGGGAAGTCCTAGGGAGGTGAGTAACAAAATCCATGGTAATCTCCTCCCATTTCCATTCCGGAATAGGCAATGGCTGGAGTAACCCTGCTGGTCGCTGGTGTTCGGCTTTGACTCTCTGGCAGGTCATGCATCTGGCAACAAATTCTGCTACCTCTCTCTTCATGCCAGCCCACCAGTACTGACGCTTCAGATCCTGATACATTTTGGTACTGCCGGGGTGAATGGCAAAACTAGATCTGTGCGCTTCATCCAAAATGGCTTGCCTCAAGTTGGCGATGTTGGGAACCGCCACTCTACCATGATAAAACAGGTCCCCATCAGCGTTCACCGACCAACCCTCAAGCTGTTCCCCATCATGAAGCTGTCCCACCCTGAATACCAGCTCCTCATCTTGACGCTGCAGCTGCTTCACCCTCACAAGCATCGAAGGTGTAGTCACCATATGGTAGATGTAAGCATGGCTCCCAGTATCATGGTACTGCAACTGGAAATCTCCAATCACTAAAAACTTCTTCCACTCATCCAGAACCATGCAGGAAATGGAAGCTCGAGGATACCGGCTCAATGCATCAGCAACTGCATTAGCCTTGCCCGGATGGTATTCCAGACTAAAATCGTAATCCTCCAAATACTCCATCCATCTGCGCTGCCTCAAGTTAAGATCCTTCTGAGTGAACAAGTACTTTAAACTCTTGTGATCGGAGAAAACCTGGAAGCTGACCCCATACAAATAACTCCGCCATATCTTCAAGGCAAAGACAATGGCAGCGAGCTCTAGGTCATGGGTAGGATAATTCTGCTCATGGGGCTTCAACTGTCGAGAGGCATAAGCCACTACCTTACCCTGCTGCATCAATACACACCCCAAACCAACCCCGGAGGCGTCGGTATACACAGCATAGGGAAGGTTCCCATCAGAAACTGTCAGAATAGGAGCACTGGTCAACCTGCGCTTCAATTCTTCAAAGGCATTCTGACAGTCGACATCCCAAACAAACCGCACATCCTTGCGAGTGAGTTTGGTAAGCGGCGCGGCAATAGAAGAGAAATTCTGTACAAAGCGCAGATAATATCCTGCTAACCCGAGGAAGCTACGAATCTCTGGGACGTTCTCGGGTGGTGGCCAATTCACTACTGCCTCAATCTTCGCAGGATCAACAGAAATGCCATCCCGCGAAACGATGTGGCCCAAGAATTTCACCTCAGAAGCCCAGAAATCACATTTGCTGCGCTTCGCATATAACTGGTGCTCCCTCAAAGTCTGCAGGATAATGCGAAGATGCTCACGGTGTTCACGACGACTCTTTGAATAAATCAGGACGTCATCAATGAAGACTACCACAAACCGATCCAGATAGGGCCGGAAGATCCTGTTCATAAGATCCATAAACACCGCTGGAGCGTTAGTAAGCCCGAACGGTAAGACCAAAAACTCAAAATGTCCATATCTGGTCCGGAAAGCAGTCTTAGGTATATCCTCCTCCCGAATCTTCACCTGATGATACCCTGTCCTCAAATCAATCTTCGAAAAGTATCGTGAACCACCGAGCTGATCAAAGAGGTCATCAATACGTGGAAGCGGGTATTTGTTCTTAACAGTAACCCTGTTCAGCCTCCGATAATCAACACATAACCTCAACGATCCATCCGCCTTCTTAGCAAACAAAACAGGAGAGCCCCAAGGCGACACACACTCCCTGATAAACCCCCGACTCTGCAGATCATCTAACTGCTTACGCAGTTCAACTAACTCGGCGGGTGACATCCTGTAGGCAGGTATAGAGACTGGAGTAGCCCCTGGAACGAGATCGATACAAAACTCAATCTCTCTATCTGGAGGTAAACCCGGTAGCTCATCAGGAAAGACGTCATCGTACTCCCTGACGACTGAAACATCAATCTCCTGTACCGCGGTGTCAAGGTCTAAATCTATCGACCAAAGTCCCCCAAACTGTTCCAAACCACTCCTGCCTCGCAAACATAGCCGAAACAGGGAGTTTACAATCCCCACACAAGGACCCCGATGGTAGGCAACAACTCTGCCAGTCTTCGAGGTAACTGTGACCCGCCTCAAGTGGCAATCAACTATCGCATGATATTTCATCAGCCAATCACATCCCAAAATGACGTCAAACTGCCTCAAAGGCAAAACAATAAGATCAGCTGAAAACTTGCAGTCGTCGATCACCACACATACTGATCTGCAGATATATGCCACTCCACTCCTGTCGCCCAGTGGAGTATTCAGATACAAAGGGGTTTCCATCTCCTCAATGGCCAACCCTAACACCCCAGCAAACTCAACAGAAATAAAGGAATGCGACGCCCCAGTATCGAACAAGACCCGAGCAAAAGTATGAAAGATGAGAATCGTACCATCCACAACTGCCGGCTGAACAGGCATGGGAAAGTACTCAGCCTGGTCCACTGCATACGACTGCCCAGCAACTCCCTTACCCTTATAATCGCGACCCCGGCCTCCAACTCTGGTGGTAGATCCAGGAAATCCTCCTGTCCTCGACTGCTGAACAGGAGGGGAACCACTAGCAAAGGGCTGCCCGATCGGTCGGTAAGGAGTATCAGTGACAGGCCTATCCTCTGCTCGGCGCTGGGGTGTCTGGAACTGAGCCTGCTGAAAAGGGGGTCGGGTATGTCCCCGATGCTGGCCCGGAGAGGAGAATGACTCAGTAGCTGCAGGAATATGAAAGGAATGCCGCAGCTGCTGTCTCGGAGGGGAGAATGACTCGGTAGCTGAGGGGATATGAAAAGAATGTCGCGGCTGCTGAACCTGAGGAGACCTCAACGGGCAATCCCTCCTAAAATGACCCGGCTGGCCACAGGTGTGGCAGGTGTAAGGGGAGTACCGGCTGCTCCCTGACGATCCGCCACTAGATCTAGAAGAGCGACTAGCACTAACACCCTGATCAGACACCTGACGCTGACCCTTCCTGGTCATCTTCCTCCCCGAAGATCGACGCTCTGACCCCTGCTGGGAGGTGGCATCACCCGAGGTGTATAACCTCTCAATCCTCAAGGCAGCCTCATAAGCCCCAAGCAAACTGTCGTACTGGTTCACAGCCACAGTCCGCTTTATACTGAAGTTCAGGCCCTGGACAAACTTTATAACTTGGGCCTCTACACTGACCCCTCCAGAATATGGCAGCAAATGGACAAAACGATTATAATAGTCGGTCACTGACATAGACCCCTGCACTAGCTCGTACTATGCTCTGGTCATCATACCCCTATACTCCCTGCTACTGAACTGGCTCCGGAACAGAGAGGTAAACTCAGCCCATCTCATAGTCTCGACAGCCTGCTGACTACGAATAGTTCTCCACCAACGCCTAGCAGCCTCCCTCAGAAAATGGGTAGCTATAGGGACCCTCGACTCAACCGGCGTCTGGAGAGCCTCGAAGTTAAGCTCCATAACTTCAAGCCAATTCTCCGCCTCAGCCGTATCAGTGCCTCCAACAAAGGTGGGAGGGTTGAGCTCGTTGAAATCCCGAAAATGTACCCCTCTGGAGGTCGTCGAGGTAGAGGTGGGATCAGGGGTAGAAACTGGAGCCGAAGGTGGAGCATGGGAACCGCTCACCAAGTTCCGCAAAGCCTCCAAAATAGAAGACATGGTGCTAGGGTCCTGATCGGGGGTACGAGGAACTCTCCTCCTTTGTGGCATTGTGACTCTTCTGCAAACATGAGATTGTACCACATTAGCATTTTTCATCAATCATCCTTTACACGTATCCTACTAACTGCTCATACTTGATCTCAAACATTAATCACTAAGAGGTCATTGAACCTTGCGCTCTGATACCAAAAATTTCTGTCACGACCCGGGAGAGGGCCTAACAGAAACGCCAGGTTAAACGATCAACCTCAGGGAGGTCCACCGTCTAACCTAAGGCCAAGTGCGGAAGTTTAGCACTAATCCAGGACCTCCTCGAAGCAACAAACATAAGAGAGTACAAACAATCGTAGAAATACAAGATAATGAAAATTAATTACATGCCAAAATAAGGTACAGTCTCAAATGTTTACTTACATAAGATAAAGTGGCAGGAAACTTAAAGGGAAACTAAAAGGGAAATCCCCAAAACGAACAAGCTCACTTCCTAGCCTTCCTTCCTTTACCTGTAGAGGGGGAGTCGATGGGGTGAGTGACAAACTCAGTATGGGATGTTATACCTACCACTAGGGATGCATGCTATATAAAATCAATGCACGTTTTAAAAACCAAACCCAGTTTCCATGTTATTTATTTCTCTTCTTATTATTCATTTAAAATGGTTGATGGGGCTAATTATAAAATAAGTATATATATAGGGAACATAGGCCCACATCAACAATACTATCATAAAAATATATGTCCAGGTGTACAGTGAAAAAGGAGGTCACTCACGGATCCTCCGAACCACACCAGCATAGAAAGGCCGCGGTAGCACCAACAGGGCCTCATAGGAAGAAGAGAAAAAGTCAACCACCAGGAGGGACGAACCACTCAGCCCTGGGCCACCGGGACACACACTAGGACACACCAGGAGGGACGAACCACTCAACCCTGGGCCCAAGGGAACCACGCAGTGGACTTGTCATACCGGGGGTAGCAACGAACAGACACTGGCCAGGTCGGATAACGGGGCGAGCATGTCTCCGAGCCCATTCCGCCTATTATCAGGGGGCGTACCCTACATTTCGCCTATTCTCAGGGGGCGTACCCTATCCAAACAAAAGTGGGGAGTACCACAACAACTGGGAAAAACCCCCTGATACTCCTAGCATAAGGGCCCAGCTAAGAGTGCCAGACGGTTATCTCCAGTATCAAACTCCAAATGGCAAAGCAGAAAACCAATATATGAACAATATCAAATGCATGTATAAAACAGTCTGCATGCCGACCATGATATATCTCATGACAAATCTAATTACAATCTGTCGGCAAAGGCGAATAAAACATGGCATATAAAACCCATTAGGCAGCATGAATCAGTAAAATGCCGACATCAATACTAGTGGTATCCCACCAAAAATAATATACGTGCATATGCATGGACAGGTATAACGCAATAAGTATAATAACCCATACCCCTAGGGCGAGTCCTTCTATCCTCAGTAAGCTGTGGCTCCACAGGAATAGTTTCGAACTCAGCAAAATCCTCCAAATCTGAGAGTCAAACACAAGGAAGGAACCCCGTTAAAATTCAATTGGGGTCAAAAACGATATAAATTGCGAACCGGGGCGAAAACGGGCAAAAATGGCTCGGGTTGACTTTTGGTCGAAAAGTCAACGGTGAAAGTCAAAGTCAACGGCCAACGGCCAAAGTCAACGATCAACGGTCAAAGTCAACGGTCAACGGTCAAAGTCAACTGTTGACTTTGACTGACCGTTTCGGACCGGACCGGTTCGGGTTTGGTTCGGGTCGGATCGGTTCGGGTCCAGACTGGTTCGGGTCGAGCTGGTTCGGTTCGGGCTGACTTGATTCGGTTCGGTCCGGGCTGACTCGATTCGGTTCGGTCCGGTTTGGACCTAATCGGGTCGGGCCAGCAAGGGCTGGGTTGACCCGGCCTGATGGGCTGGGTCAGACTCAGCCCAATGGGCCCAAGCCAAACCCGGCCCAGAAGGCCATGGGTCTGGGTCCAGCCTGGCCCGAAACTGGATTGGGCTGGGCCAAACCCAGTCGGCCCAACTCGGCCCTGGGCCGGAGTCAACTCAGCCTTGGGCCTGAGTCAACTCGGCCCAAAGCCCGAGTTGACTCAGCCCACGGTCGAGTTGACTCGACCGTCGGCCGCCGAACACCGGCGAAGCTCCGGCGACCCTCCGGCGACGAACCCGCGGCGAAAAATCGAATTTCTCACCTGTTTTTCGCCAAAAATTGTTTCCAACACGTTCCTCGACTCTAATCCAAGCGATTCCTACCAAAAACACCAAAGAAATCGACCCAAAACTCAGATCTAACGAAATCCTAAAAACCCGAAACTTCTCGGGCGAAAATCGAGAGAAAGAGAGATTACCTTCGAAAACGCCCTTCACAAACGTTGATCTATGCTTCGAGACGAACGTTTTGATACCAAAAGCTCGACGAACGGAGGTGGATCGGACGTCGACGCTTTCTCCCTCTCTCGGTTCTCTCTCCTTTTCTCTCTCCCTCTCTCTTCTGTTATCTGGTTCTGTCGGCAGGGAGGCAGGGATAAGGTTTCTATTAGAAACCTTATCTCTTAACATTTAATTTAATTTATTATTTTTTATTTTATTTTATTTTATATTTTATTTATTTATTTCTTTTATTTGATTTATAATAAAACCGTTTTAAGATTCGATTTCAAATTTCAATTTCTATCGGAAATTAGTAAAATAAATCTCAAAATTTACACTCTAAATTACGCGAAAAATTTACCCAAATTTTTACAAAAAAATAAAATTTGACGGGTTTTACATCATCTGCCTACTTTTCCGCCCAGTTTTATTTACTGCTTCCACCCAGTTTTATTTACATCTTCCGTCAGTTTATTTACTCCTGTTTTTATTTCTTCTTGCTTTTCTTCGGTTATCCATCTTACGTTCCGATTCTGTTTACTGTTTTCCCATTTTACTTTCGAATTCAGAAAATGATCTCTCTCTGTAAAGTTTTAAGAGTTTACTTTTAAAATCTCCTGTCCGTTTAAATGTTCAAAAAAAAAATACTCACCGTTTTCCGTTAACTGTCCGGAGTGACGGCTCCGATCCCGGACTCCGATTGGGTCCCAATTTTGGGTCGTCACATAACCTATAAGGGAATGTCATCAAAATAAGATAATATGAAATAGTGTTCAAGGCCTAAAAACATTAGGCTCACCCAAAAGACCAATATTGACATCAAAATAATATAATAATAAAGGTCTATAATAAACTTTTGTGTGAAAATAAAACACCATTATATGTAAATACATAATAGTTCAAAGAAATAAAATAACTAACTAGAGGTTCACCAAAAAGAGAGTCACTCGGTAAAGGAAATAACTAATAAAATATAAAAATGACGAGCATGATCGTGCGTCGACTGCTAAAGGTCTTCATGACTATAATTTATAAGGAAATGTCACTTAGGTGAGTTGAGCAAATTCAATAGAGATTCTAAGTGCTATATTTAAAGTTTTTTTTTTTTTTTTTTCAAAATATAAAAGAGCATGCATGCTATAAAATCACAGTGTAAACAACTGCGAAAAAACATTATTAAAACAGATTCTCAAAACCATCATTTGGATAAGTGTACAAAATAAACCCACAATATTGTGGTATATAATAAAAATAAGACACTATTGTAAGGTATATAAATCAAAGTGAAATAAGAGACATTCACACTCTCTCAACATGTTATACCCAAGGCATAAGGAGAATGACGATATTCAACAATCAAAATATAATATAATAACTCTTATTAGGTGAATGATTTCTACTTAGAATTTACCATTCAATCAAGTGTAATATTACTCTAATTACAAAACAAACAAACATTTTTTCGAGCACTCAAACGAGTGTAATAAACAATGACCATCACTTGGATTGATAAACTCAATATTTATTACGAATTGAGAAGAAACTCTCTCTATATTCTTCAATACTAAAAAAAGAGGATGTTGGTTAATTTATTGTAATTTAATTAATTTTAAATTTATATTTTGTATATTTCTAATGTGTCATTTATTACTTGTATAATAGAAAAGAATGTGAAAATAGTCAATATAGCAATGATCATTTGCATTTTTGCGCCTCTTTGCATTTTCTCCCTCCTTTTGTGCTCTCTTTGTTTCTATTTACGACTCTCTCTTCTTTTTCTTTTCTCGCTGGGTATGATTTCTTGCCTCTGGTTTGGTTTGACCGGCTCTGACTTGGTTGGGCAGGTTCTGGTTCGCTGGACCGATTCAGTTTGCTGGGGCGGGTTTAAGTGAACGGGTTCAATTTTAAAGAAAACTGAAACCTTCTTTCTCATTCCTTCTTTCTTCTTTATGTTCCGCCATTTGTGTTCTTCGTCAACCGAAACACAGAGGCGTGTTTCTCGTTTTGGTCAGAGCTACTGCACACTGAAGAGGTTTCTTCGCGTTGGAGACTGCTTGCCGTGTTGGAGGAAGTTTGCTGGAAAGCTCTAGCTGTTTTATTTTCAGAGAACTTTGATTGTTACTGAGGTATGAGTTCTTTTTTGGTTTTAGAGAACTCGAGAGGGAGAAAGAGTTGTTGTAACGACCCCGTTTCCCAGCAAGATATTGTCCGCTCCGGGGATTGGGCCGCAGCCCAATATCCTCCCCTCACGGCTTTGTTTGGCGAGAGCACTTCCCGGAAGGTCACCCAACCTGGAATTACTCTCGCCGAAGCCCTCTTAACTTCGGAGTTCTTATGGGATCCGTTGTCAATTGAGCTCCAAAACGCGTCTTGCTATCTTGGGAGGGATCTCTTACATATGTTTCATTTCCACATACTTCCCCAAGCGCTGTGGGATTGTGACGACCCCCTCTTTACGACCTGTCACCTTCCGGCTCGCCCGCGCGGACGTACCGCCATCCGGGTTCCGGTTCGTGCAGCCATCGTACCAGTACAGATTCGGGTCATCACAGTTGTGGTGTGATTTCCTCCTCCACTGAGCCTCTCTGTTTATAGCAGAGGTTCGTAATCATCTCTTCCGAGAAATCCTAGTTCAGTTTAGATTTTTCAAGCTATGAACTACTCAGCATCGAATTTCCAAAGAGAAAATCCGACTGTTTTCCAAAAATTCGAGTGCAACTCAGATTTTCTGAGTTGTAAATTGTTATGCATCGGATTTTCAGAGAAGAAATCCTACTGTATTTTTTCCTTAAATCTGATTTTAGGTTTGACTTGGTTTGATTTGAGGATTTCGAATTTTGAATCTGAATTTTGAAACCCTAAACTGTTACAATTTTATTAAGTGTTAGAAAACATGAATAAATATTAGGCTGCTATTATACGTGATCATAAATAAAATTAAGAAATATATTGAATTGTATGAAATTGAATATTTTCATATCGAAGTATTAATTTTGCATGATTAATTAAAATTGTGATTAATTGAGTTGATTATAATATATGTCTTTCATAAAGTAATGAAAAAAAATATTATTAAAGTTAATCAAGAAACTGTGACAACGTTTGATTTACGAAAAAATATTCTAAGTCATCTAATTTGTTTCTGCAACATTTCTATAACATTAGTAATAAATTTCATATACGAGGAAATCGAATTTAAGCCACGTTTTTATCTCTTGATTTTTTTCTCTAATTTTTTTGTGCTCCGATATAATTATTTTAATTTCTAATTAATTCATGTCATCTACAATTTTATTGTAAATTAAATTTGTTTCGCTTAGATTTAAATTTGCAACTAAGGAAGAAAAATAAAAAAAAGCAAACGAAGGACATGAGTTTACATGATTTTGCCCATCCAAAATCTCATCTTCCCAGCATCCTTCCTCGACAGTTGTGTTTTACTTTCTTTTTAGTTGGTAATTTTTCAACGAAGCTATTTTACCTTAATTAAGATTGGTTTTCAAGTTCAAATTGATGAGATCTGAATTTCTGGTATTAAATAATGATTTATACATGATATATTGGATAGACACTAAATATTCTCAAATAGACTCATCAACTCATTTTAAACTCAAATATACATTCTAATACAAACTTGTGAACGAAGCTCTATTGAAAGTTAACGGTTATTCTTCCTGGGTCAACAATGAAGGTATTTTCTTCCTTATATTTGATGTTGTAAGGCTTTAGGTATCCTATGATGTTTGAGTTTTTGGATGATTTTAAGTTTCAATTAAGGCATTCCATTTTTTTATTGTTGTTCTTCTAATTGTCTTGCATAGAATCAATTGCACATTAATTAAGATTTGTGTTGCTTGATAACTTTTGTTGCAGGTCTCTACATTAGAATTTTTGCCATGCTATGCTCCAAATTTATGCTTGTTATTGTTTTCATTTTCATTAGCCAATTTATCAATGTGTGATCTTTTTCGCAGAAAAAAATACTTTGTATTTTCACTATTCTAGCAACATCGTCGTCTTCTTCAATATAGGCGAAGAAAGAAGAAAGTAATCTTCTTTACATCTTTTTGTGAAAATGTAATTAATGTCACTTTATTTGTTTATGAAATAATATTTAATTAGTCTTCAGAATGCAATAGTTGTTTATCTAAAAAATATTAAAAAGACATGGATTATCGAGTCCACGTGTAGTAGGCTATGGACCTTAGTTGTAGAACAGAGCATGTTCCACTAACCAAAAAACAATTAGGCAATGAGAAGTCATGTGTTTTCTAATAGATTCTGTTGCGAAAAATCGTGATATGCAAGTGTACGTGTCGCACAAATAATATAGTTTTTAAGTAAGAGTCGAACCCACGAGGAATAGTTTTACTAAAATATTAAATTAATTTAATTTTAAATTAATTGGACTAAAACACTTTAATTTTTATTAAAAAAAAGATTTGATTTTTATTTGATTTTAAATTAAACAATTAAATAACTAAAGTAATTAAAGTAAACGAATTAGATGGCAGGAAAATAATTAAAGATTTGGTAAATATTAAGAAAGAATCTAGGGATTCTGATTTCACATCCACTTTCCTATTTAATATCCCTAATTTAATTAATATTTCTTAATCCTACGTGTTGACAGAGATTTTTCTATTTTAATTATTATTCTCTCCCGAGCTATAATAATATTATCCAACTAACAGGTTATCACCTCCCGGTCTCAAACTCAAATCAGTTGAATACATTAAGTGCAGAAAATCATAAAACTACATAAAAGTCCTAGCTATCCCTAGTCTATAATCAGTTCATGGTAAACTCATCAGTGCCCAATTATTTCGCAACTTCCGTCTTTTGAAACAACCCTAAAAATCTTAACTTTGGTGATCAGGCAAAATTAAGCATGAAGAACAGACAAGAATACTCAACACGATATCGGAAAAAGGAAAATAAAAACTAAATTAGAAATATTAAACAGTCGAGTTTCAGTTACATCATAACCCTAGAAAATAAATTTAGTTCATACTAAAATAAAGAAAAACAATAAAAATACTAAAGATGTTCATAGTTCAGAAGAGAAAAGGGAAAGAAAAACTATGCTGAAAATAATTCTCGAAGCTCTCGCTTCGATCCGGTCTCCGTCTCGCTTGCCTCCTTCTTTCTCTATCACTAGGGCTGAATGATTAATTAGGTTAACATATAACCTATTTATCAATTAATTTAAAGCCCAGCCCACAATCATCTTCGACGGCTAAGATTAAAACAATCTTCAACGGTCCAGATTCAAACACATCAATCAATTAAAATAGCCATTTGATCAACGGTTGAGATTAAAACAATTAAAATATCTGATCGATCGACAATTGCTCGCTTTTCTTCTGGAATGATTTCACCAAAACCTGTAATTCTCCAATTTTTTCTACACACTCACCAAATATGTAACACCCGGCATTTTTGCCATGTAATTGTTTTCCCGAAACCATTTGTGCGGGATTAACATTTATATTTATACAACGTATGTTTTGGTTGAGTTGTTGGAAATGTTTAGTGAAACTAAACTAATGTGTAACCAAAACAAATTAATTAGGTTAAAAGCTACTGGAAGGGTAAATGTGGAAGTAATTAAGGTAGGTGGAAGCAAACCAATGGATGAGTGCCAAGTGGCAACTTGTTGAAGAAGATATGTCTTCTCTTCCCTCCTACGTGAAAGTTTCCACTTCTCCATCTTCTCTCCCTCTATTTTCTCTCGGCCAGGCGACAAAAGTTCACCCAAACGCCTTTGATCTCCTAGGGTTTTCCTTGTTTTCTGCCTAAGATCCAAGCATTCCAGGGACATTCGAGCATCTGACACCGCAGCAACCAGGTAAGTTCATACGTTTATGTTGGCCCTTATGGCCCTACAACTTGGAGGTACTAGGTATGGTTTGGGTAGATAGGTTCTAGGTTATGTTTTAAGTTAAACATGTCTCTGTTATATTCTGTTTCCCTGTTGTATCCATTCTGCCATCTGTGAATGTTGAGTATCGCACTTATCCATGCATACACGTTTTCCAGTAAAATCATGCAAATGTTTTCAGCACTGGTTTTGAAGTAAGTAAAGATAAAATCCTGTAATGTAATGAACGGTTAAGTGTGGACGAGGACTGGCATCCTGTTCTTGTCCTTCCCTGGGACTCATGTAAATTTATCCCCGCCAAGGATACCCTGTACCTTGTCCTTCCCTGGGACACCGGCAAAATTACTAACAAGTGTCATGTCCAGTATGTTATGTATGTTATGCGCCAGTTCCTCTATAAGCCTCACTTATACCACCATGTGCAGTGAAACGTAATGTAATGTTCTGTCACCGTTTTTCTGAAAACTGCATGCATAGCATTTTGCATCACTGCATGTTGATTATGTTCTTACTGAGCTTTAGGCTCATAGGTGAACTCCCTGTTGTAGGTACGGATATTCCAGATGAGGACCCAGTGCCTCAAAATGACAAGCTGATGTAGTTGGTGGATCGAGCTCACGGGGTCTGGCTGTTGCAGTCAGACAAGATGTATTCCTGTGAGCGTGTATTTTTGAAAGTTAAGCCGAGTCCTGTATAGACTTTTGTGTTTTGTTTTAAAACTTCTGTTTTGGTGAACTTGAAATGTATGTCAAGTTTCTGTAACACTTTTGGAAATCTGTATTGATATTCAAAACCTCTGTATTTGACAGTTGAATTACGTTCTGAAGTATTCTGGAATTGTTTGGAATATTTTCTGTTGGCATGTGCATGGATGGTTTCTGGTTTTAGAGCTATCCATGCAGTTTGTTTTCTCGAAATTTGTCATCTGTGGTGAAAGTTTGAAACTTGTATGCCTTCTGTTTTTCATGCTTCCTGCCAGCAGGTATCTTCGTTAAAAGATGTCATGGTGCAGGATGTCTTCTTGAAATTTTGTCCATTGTAAAGTATATTTTTATAACTTCTTTTGAATCGGGTTTGAAGGTTTTGAAACCTTTATGCTTCCTGTTTGAGGTTGCCTTCTATATGTCTTTCTGTCAAAAGTTGTAATTCTGTCTTTAAAACTATGTCTTCCGATTGCGTCTTCCGGTTACTGTTCACATTTTTCTTCTACCGGTGACGTTATTTGTCTTCCGGTTGACGTCATCTTCTCTTCCGATGACGTCAGCATAAGTCTTCCGCCCAGTTTATAACTTTGCCTTCCGGTTGACGTCATCTTCTCTTCCGATGACGTTGGCATAAGTCTTCCGCCCAGTTTATAACTTTGTCTTCCGATGACGTCAGAACGTCTTCCGGCTGACGTCATCATCTTCTGCCGGTTATGTTTGCTGCCTTTATCTTCCGATGACGCTATCCACTGATTTCTCCTCCGGTTCAGTTTGAAACTACACCTTCCGCCACTGTTTCCTGTTTCCATTTCCGCCAGTCTTATGCCTATTTCTGTTCGGTTATCTATTATTGAGATTTGTTTGCTTTCCATTCCAGAGAACTCTCTCTCCCCCTGCAAATGTTTTCGATTACTCCCTGCAGTTCTCCCTCTCTGTTCACTGCTTTGATTGTTCTATTAGTTTAAAAAAAAAATAATAGTCACCGTTTCCTGTAAATGTCCCGGAGTGACGGCTCCGATCCCGGAAACCGATTCGGATCCGGTTTCGGGTTGTCACAAAATATATCAGAATTTTCATATACTTGAGTAAAACTCATCAATTCAAGTATTAAAGAGTACAATAAAGTGTGCAAAATACACACTTATCACACCCCTAAACTTAAATGAAAGCTTGTCCTCAAGCGAACAAAAATAAGCATAGAAATCTAGCAAAGTTTATCGAGGAATTTCTAAAATTTTAAGTCTGCAAAATATTTAAAATTGCCATGATAGAATTATCTAAATCATAGTTCGCAGTATTTCGTCTCAGCTTGATATTTGCATGCAAACAAACCATCTAAATAAACACTTTCAATAATACAACTCATGATATCACATTGAGAGAAACTTAATCAGAAATTCTTGTGTGTGTACATATTCAAACTCATTCTTGTTTAACTGATAGATTTATAATTGTGTCTTATGAGAAGGGAAATCAAAAATACCTCTCAAGGTCACTCCATCCACTCTTATTATTCATCAGTCTTGCCTATTATTCACTAATAACAAATATGAGTAAACAGAATAAAAGTCGATAGGTCTTTAATTAAGCTTGTAATGTAAGGCCGGGTTTATAAGGTAGGAAATTTTTGGATTCAAGCGAAACTCTAGAGCACAATCCATCCTTATGCCACCCTCACTCCTTACACTCACTTGAACTCTTTTCTAATCAGTTAACTCAATAATCCCCCCAACCTTGTCTCACTCTCTATTTTTCAAAATCAACTCCTTTGTCAATGTCTTTACTAACAAACAAAAAAATACAAATAACAATAACAACAAATTAAATAGCATATAAGAAATTGTTCTACTACTGAACAATTCAACTTTCCAATAACTTTTTTTTTTCCACAACTTTAATCACTGAAAAACATAAAAGAAGAATAAATAAAATCCCAAAATACTAACAACTTAAACAATTGACAAAAGAATTAGTTTTGATTCTCACCACTACTTTCTCCAACTCTCCCCATAATATGTACCCACAGCCCTGTGCTCAATAAACAGGATAGTCAAAATAATTTCAGGGTAGGTTAAGTTAGGGTTGACAAAATAGTGATAAATAAAGGTTCAAATAGGAGACTAAGGGTGCCATTTAAATGACACAAATGGGGCATGTCAATAAAAGCTCAAACGATTCAAAAATGGCCTAAGTCATTCTCTTAATTCTGCAAAAATCACAATTTGTATTCATGAATGCAGGGCAAAACCAAGAACAATTTAATTCTCACTAATCACTCACTAAATTTAAATGGAGTTCACTCCCTTTCAGTGTTTACACTCAAGCACTCCCTTACTGTGTTTAAGCTCTCGATCTCAAGACAACAATTTATATCATTATCAGTTAAATTTAAACAAGAATGAACATTTCCACACAAACAAGTCTAACTTCCTGAGCTCCAATCAATGCTACTATCACAAATCATACTATCTCAGAATCTATTCAGAAGTTGAAACAGACATTGATCAAAGGTGCAGTCATCGACACTTTAAACAAATGAAATAAATAATCATACCATAGAATTCAAAATATTAAGCAGACTTACAAATCTAAACATGTTTATAAATTTAATTAAAAACTAAAAAAAAATAGTATCAAAATAAAACCCCCCCAAACTTAATATAGACATTGTCCCCAATGTTAAATCAGTTTAAATGAGTAGGGTAAAATAAAAGTACCTAAAAAAGGCTCGGAATGTTCCTCATCGTCATCCTCCCACGATGGCCTCGAGAATGATGCGGCAGTACCGGGTGTAGGTGGGATCCATATCTCATATGGGGAACTCATATCTACCCCTGCAGCTGCACATAATCGTGTAATCAAAACAGGGTGGATGTGTGCTAATAACTGGGTTTTTCTGCAATATGAGGTGATGTTCCTGTGAATAATACGCCCGATATTGATTGAATGTTGTGTCAGGATGCAAAAAAGAAGGACCGCCCTATCTTTAATGAACTTGGCCTTCTGTGAGGTTGGTATCAAGTTCTTTCGAATAAACCTACACCACTCTTTAAAATATGTCCATACTATTCTGTTATGGGCCATATCGCCAAGAATCTTCTCATAATCAAACCCCGCCCTCATCATATTATCATACTCATCAAAAGTAGGGGCCTCGAGTCCTAGTGCGGTGTTGATTACCTCTTCAGAAAAATCCACAATCCTACCGCGTACCATGATGGGGCCAACATTGCCATACGCTCTCAAGTTTGCATAAAATTCTCTAACCACGCTAACCTTTGCAGCGCCTCCTAAGACCGCTAAGGTCCCCCAGTTTCGCTGCTCCAGGATGTCCAGGATATTGCTGGCACTGGCACTTGGCTGAAATTGAATTTCACAGACGATTGGTTTATCTTCAAGCATGAATTCATGAAAATAACTCTCAGCCAACGCATTGAAGAAGGAATGGTGTAATGGGCTGGAAACGGAAGAGGTAGAGGTAGTCTGCTGATTTTTTGGTGCCATGAAAGATAAATATGTAGCCTAAAATTGGATAATTCAAGTGAGAAAAAGGAAGCTCAAGACAACTTGAAGTCTGAAGTTAGTGAGCAGCAAGCAGATGATTTTTCTGAGATATATGAGGAACTCGTGGGCGATGATTCTAGCAAGAAGTCTGTTTATGATGAGTCAACAGAAAATTATCGTGAAAAGCACTTAGGTAATTACTCAATTGAGAAAAAGTCTGTTGCTGATGAGTCAACAAAAAGTGATCCTGAAAAGAAGGCTCAATTCTCAACAGAAACAAAAGCATGCAAGTTCGAGACCTAGATTCATATTAGACCATCCATTGGTGTGATAGAAAATATGATAGCTTCACGTGTGAAGAAAAGAAAAAGAATTAAAGATGCGCTTAAAGCTAGTGGAGATCATCTTCCTCCTCTAAACGAGGGAAGATATATATTGGATGCTGCTGATGAAAATTTTTGAAGTCAAATTTAATGGGCATCCGACACGTTTGTCTAATTTATATTATAATCCCAATTTCCAAAACTCAAACAGCATAATCAAATCAGCAGAACAATAATATTCAGAAGTATTGTGCGATACCTTGAATCTATTTCAAAAGAGGAAAGAGAAGCGTACCACGAAAGCTTAGAACAAGAGAATTATCGGAATGTGGTGCAGGCCGGTTGCAGAACAGGAGAGCGAGCTGTCCCCTTTGTTTCTCGCAGTCGGCTTGGGTAGAAGAGAACAGAGAAGAGGCGCGGTCTGCGCGGGTGGGGGGAGACGGCGCGCGGGCAGGCTCCTACTTCGCGCGGCGACAAGAACAGAACAGGAGGTTCTGTTCTTTTTCTTTCTATCGACGGAACAGCAGAAAGCCAAAAAAAATATTTCCCCTTTTTGTTGTTTTAAAAAAAAATTACCTTCCTATTTTTTTTTATATATATATATTTTTTAATATTTTGTTTTGTTTTATTTATTTTAGGAAAATACTAAAACTAAATGAAAACTACTTAACTAAAATTTACCTTCAATTTTTATTTTTATTTTTATTTATTTATATATATATTTATTTATTGTTATTATTATTATGATTATTTTTTTTATTATTTTTTTGTTTTTTTATTTTGTTTGTTAATCATTTAAATAAATTACGTAATTGTCAAGAAGAAAATCCTAATCTAAACTTAAAGCTAAATAACTAACCTACTAACGACAATTAAAACAATAAAATAGACGGGCAATTTCACGGAAAGTGCCGTAGTTAACGTCAACGGCTTGACGCTCGATGGTCTTTACTTGTCGGGCTCCAAATGAGTGACTTGAACATCACTCTCGATCACTCCACCAAAGTACGGTTTTACTCTTTGCCCATTAACCTTAAATGTGTCGTTATCTCCTCGGTGTAATTCAACGGCTCCGTGCGAAAATACTTGATTAACTGTAAATGGTCCCGACCATCTTGACTTTAATTTTTCCGGAAAAAGCTTCAATCGTGAATTAAATAACAGAACTTGCTGCCCCGGGACTAAGTCCTTCAAAATATGTCTGTCATGCAACACTTTAGTTTTCTCCTTATATATCCGAGCATTTTCGTAGGCTTCGCGTCGTAATTCATCGAGCTTATTAATCTGTAGGAGTCTAGCTTTTCCAGCTGCTTGCAATTCCATATTTAAATTCTTAATAGTCCATAATGCCCGATGTTCCAACTCAACTGGGAGGTGACATGCTTTCCCAAAAACTAATCGATATGGGCTCATTCCTAATGGAGTTTTAAATGCTGTTCGATAAGCCCATAAAGCGTCATCCAATTTTCGTGACCAATCTTTACGTGACGAGCTGACTGTCTTTTCCAGAATTTGTTTGATCTCTTTATTTGAAACTTTAGCTTGCCCATTAGACTGAGGGTGATAGCCAAGAGCCTTTCGATGCTTTACTCCGTATTTCAATAATAAGGTTTCAAATTGTTTATTGCAGAAGTGTTTCCCCTCATCACTGATAATGGCTCTAGGAGTGCCAAAACATGCAAAAATATTTTTACGTAAAAAATTTAGCACCACTTTTCCGTCATTGGTTGGTGTCGCAATAGCCTCCACCCACTTGGATACGTAGTCAACGGCTAACAGAATATATTTGTTATTGAAAAATGCGGGAAACGGACCCATAAAATCAATTCCCCATACGTTAAAAAGCTCTACTTCTAGTATGTTCGTCAAGGGCATTTCATTGCGTCGAGAAATATTCCCCGTGCGTTGGCATCTATCGCAAGCCTGCACGAATGTGTGAGCATCTCTAAATAATGATGGCCAATAAAAACCGCATTGTAATACTTTTGCTGCAGTCCGAACGCCTCCAAAGTGCCCGCTACATTCCAGAGTGTGGCAGTGCCTCAATACTGATTCCATCTCATCTTCTGGTATACAACGCCGTATCATTTGGTCAGAACAATGCTTATAAAGGATAGGTTCTTCCCAGTAGTAGCGTCGAATGTCGGAGAAGAATTTCTTTCGTTGATAAGATTTCAAGTCAGGTGGTATAGTTTGACCAACCAAGTAATTCACGTAATCTGCGTACCATGGTAGCTTCAACACAGCAAGGAGCGTCTCGTCCGGGAAATCTTCATTTATTTGCTGATTTCGATCGGTCACATGTTCTTGAGTTTCTAAACGAGAGAGGTGGTCAGCTACTAGATTTTCGGTTCCCTTTTTATCTCTTATTTCCAGGTCAAATTCTTGTAATAGTAGCACCCACCTAATTAACCGCGGTTTAGCGTCCTTTTTCTCAATGAGATATTTGATTGCTGAGTGGTCGGTGAATACTATGACTTTATTTCCAATCACGTATGGTCGGAACTTATCAAAGGTGAAGACGACCGCCAATAACTCTTTCTCTGTGGTAGCATAATTTAATTGAGCATCATTAAGGGTCCGACTGGCGTAGTAAATTGTTCGGAAACTTTTATCTTTCATTTGGCCCAAAACTGCTCCAACAGCGAAATCACTCGCATCCGTCATAATTTCAAATGGCAAGTCCCAATCGGGTGCAGTGATAATCGGAGCTGTCACAAGTTTTTCTTTAAGAACATTAAATGCTTCAAGACATTCTGCTGTAAACTTGAATGACACGTCTTTTTCTAGTAGACTGCACAAGGGTTTAGTAATCTTGGAGAAGTCTTTGATGAAGCGCCGGTAAAAACCAGCGTGTCCAAGAAAGCTACGCACTCCCTTAACTGATACGGGCGGTGGTAATTTCTCGATCGCCACTATCTTAGCTCGGTCCACCTCAATGCCTTGTGATGAAATCCGGTGGCCTAAAACGATTCCCTCTTTAACCATAAAATGACATTTCTCCCAATTAAGTACTAGGTTGGTCTCCACACATCGAGCCATCACTTTAGACAAATTTTCCAAACATATGTCAAATGATGCTCCAAAAACTGAGAAGTCATCCATAAACACATCAATGTATCGTTCTACCATGTCAGAAAAAATGGCCATCATGCAGCGCTGAAATGTCGCAGGTGCGTTGCATAATCCGAATGGCATCCGTCGAAAAGCAAATGTACCGTACGGGCATGTGAAGGTAGTCTTTTCTTGATCTTCTGGTGCTATAACAATCTGATTGTATCCCGAGTATCCATCTAGAAAGCAGTAGTAATCGTGACCAGAAAGTCTATCTACCATCTGATCAATAAATGGCAACGGGAAGTGATCTTTACGTGTGGCCTTATTCAACTTTCGATAATCCATGCATATCCTCCATTCGGTGACTGTGCGAGATGGGATGAGCTCATTATTGTCATTCTTGATTACTGTCAATCCACTTTTCTTCGGCACGCATTGCACCGGGCTCACCCACGGGCTATTTGAAATCGGGTAAATAACGCCTGCATCCAACCATTTCAAAATCTCTTTACGCACAACCTCTTTCATTGCTGGATTCAGACGCCTTTGGTGTTCAACTGATGGGCGATGATCGTCTTCCATTAAGATCCGATGTACACAGAATGAGGAGCTAATGCCTCTAATATCCGATAGAGTCCATCCAATAGTGACTTTATATTTTCGAAGTACTCGTAATAGCTTTTCTTCTTCGATCGGAGATAAGTCCGCTGAGATAATAACTGGAAGCGTCTCATTTTCTCCTATATATGCATAACGCAAGTGAGACGGTAGAGGTTTTAGTTCTAGAGTGGGTGGACTTTCAATGGATGGGGGAACCCTAATAGGTGGCTCTCCCAAACTTTGAAAATACTTCTTCTTTTCGGGTTCAAAAGCGTTCATCAATAATGCATAGCTTGTAGCTCCCACTTTTTCGTCTAGGGCAATATCTTGATTAAATTCACTTGTTTCAAGTGAGTCACTTAACTGAAATGGCATATCCGCTAATAAGGAGTCCATCGTGTCTATCCGAAACACGTCATCACTAGCCTGCGGATACTTCATCGAGCGGAACACATTAAACGTGACCTCCTCATTTTGTACACGCAATTTCAACTCACCCCTTTGCACGTTAATCAACGCTCCCCCAGTTGTTAAAAATGGTCGTCCTAAGATTATCGGGATATCTCGGTCTTCTACCATATCTAGGACTACAAAATCTGCTGGAAATATGAACTTATCGACCTTAACAAGCACGTCTTCTATAATTCCCCTCGGGTGCTTTATTGATCTGTCAGCCATTTGTAAAATCACTCGTGTTGGTTTTGCTTCACCTAGCTCCAGCTTTTGAAAAATAGATGATGGCATTAAATTGATGCTTGCTCCCAGATCGCATAAAGCACGCTAAAAAATGCAGTTCCCAATCTCACATGGAACCGTAAAACAACCTGGATCCTTCAATTTTAGTGGGAGTTTTCGTTGAATTATTGCACTGCATTCTTCAGACAGTGCAATTGTACCACAATCCTTTATTTTCCTTTTGTGTGATAGAATCTCTTTTAAAAATTTGGCATAGGTTGGCATTTGTTCCAGTGCCTCGGCAAACGGGATGTTAATGTGTAATTGCTTGAAAACGTTCAAGAATTTGTCGAATTGCTTATCCAATTTTGCATTTTTCAGGCGTTGTGGGAAAGGAACTTTTGGGATAATCTCCTTTGGGATCTGAGGTGGAGCTTCCGTAGCTCTTGATCATTTGGTGTGGATTCAGATGATGACGAATGCATTCCGTCATGTGTGACCACTTTCTTATTTTCTTTGACGCAATTTTCAATAACTTTTCCACTTCTAAATGTAATGGCATTGCATTGGTCTTTGGGGTTGATTTCAGTGGAACTGGGCAATGTACCTTGTGGACGTCCATTTAGTGCAGCTGCAATCTGGCCCATTTGCGTTTCTAAGCTTCGAATTTGGGCCGACTGGTTCTGTAAGGTGGTTCTTGTTTCAGCCATAAAGTTATTTGTGTGCTCCCCTATCTTGGCAATTAAATCCTTCAGATTAGATTTTCTTTCAGGAAATTGAGGTCCCGGTTGATTAGCTTGTGGCATCTGTATGGCGTTGTTAGGGTTCTTCCACGAAAAATTCGAGTGATTGTTGTGTGGGCCATTATAATAGTTACTTGAATTTTGAATCGTCGGTCTATTATAATTTCCCACGTATTGGGCCTGTTCAGATGAACTACTAGCCATTTGGTTCCCTTGCTGACAGTTGTCACTAGCATGTGGTCCTTGGCACCATTGACATTGTATGATCGGGGAATGAATTGCATTAACTAGAGCTTGATTACCTTGGATGTGCTGAGTGAGGGATGCAATGTGTGTAGTCAATGCTTTTATCGCATCCATTTCTGGGGTATTTGGCTGCCTCCTCAAAATCTGACGTTCAACCGGGCACTGATCATTAGTAAGGGATAACTCCTCTAACAGGTCGAATGCCTCCACTTCTGTCTTCTGAAGTGTTGATCCCCCGACGGCAGAGTTGACAAGAGTCCTTGTAGAAGGTGATAGGCCAATGAAGAACGTCTGTATTTGCATCCATTGTGGTAGACCATGTTGGGGGCATTTTCGTAAAAGTTCCTTGAATCGACCTCATGCTTCGTAGACCGTCTCGCCATCGAATTGATTAAAATTGTTAATTTCGTTGCGGAGTTTTGCCATTTTTTCAAAAGGAAAGAATTTAGATAGGAATCTTTGAACTAATTCATTCCACGTTGTAATTGAATCCGTGGGTAAGGAATTTAACCAGTTCTTAGCGCGATCTCTTAGTGTAAAGGGGAACAACCTAAGTCTAACAGCGTCATCAGAAACATTATGATATTTAAACGTGTCACAGACCTCAACGAAGCTTGCAATATGATCTTTAGGATCCTCGTTAGGCAGACCACAGAATTGATACTGCTGAATCATTTGTATGGTTCCCGGCTTTATTTCAAAATAGTTGCACATGATCGCAGGTTTTCGAATTGCTGATTGAACCCCGTTCATAGATGGCATGACATAATCGAGCAATGTTCGTCTCCCGACTTCGGCCACTTCGATCACCTGTTGTAAATCTGCGTGTTGCTCGTCCGCCATCGTTGTCTGCCTTGTTTCCCTACGATTTCTTCGACAAGTTCGTTCAATTTCAGGGTCGATAGGTAATAGATCGGCAGTACCAAATTTGCGCATGCAACTGCAAGAGCAAATACAACGAATTAATTAAACAGTCCAAATTAAAACAAAATTAACTTAATGAAATATTAATAAAAATAATTCCCCGGCAACGGCGCCAAAAACTTGTTGCGAAAAATCGTGATACGCAAGTGTACGTGTCGCACAAGTAATATAGTTTTTAAGTAAGAGTCGAACCCACGAGGAATAGTTTTACTAAAATATTAAATTAAATTAATTTTAAATTAATTGGACTAAAACACTTTAATTTTTATTAAAAAAAAGATTTTATTTTTATTTGATTTTAAATTAAACAATTAAATAACTAAAGTAATTAAAGTAAACGAATTAGATAGCAGGAAAATAATTAAAGATTTGGTAAATATTAAGAAAGAATCTAGGGATTCTGATTTCACATCCACTTTCCTATTTAATATCTCTAATTTAATTAATATTTCTTAATCCTACGTGTTGACAACGATTTTTCTATTTTAATTATTATTCTCTCCCGAGCTATAATAATATTATCCAACTAACAGGTTATCACCTCCCGGTCTCAAACTCAAATCAGTTGAATACATTAAGTGTAGAAAATCATAAAACTACATAAAAGTCCTAGCTATCCATAGTCTAGAATCAGTTCATGGTAAACTCATCAGTGCCCAGTTATTTCGCAAATTTCGTCTTTTGAAACAACCCTAAAAATCTTAACTTTGGTGATCAGGCAAAATTAAGCATGAAGAACAGACAAGAATACTCAACACGATATCGGAAAAAGGAAAATAAAAACTAAATTAGAAATATTAAACAGTCGAGTTTCAGTTACATCATAACCCTAGAAAATAAATTTAGTTCATACTAAAATAAAGAAAAACAATAAAAATATTAAAGATGTTCATAGTTCAGAAGAGAAAGGGAAAGAAAAACTATGCTGAAAATAATTCTTGAAGCTCTCGCTTCGATCCGGTCTCCGTCTCGCTTGCCTCCTTCTTTCTCTCTCACTAAGGCTGAATGATTAATTAGGTTAACATATAACCTATTTATCAATTAATTTAAAGCCCAGCCCACAATCATCTTCGACGGCTAAGATTAAAACAATCTTCAACGATCCAGATTCAAACACATCAATCAATTAAAATAGCCATTTGATCAACGGTTGAAATTAAAACAATTAAAATATCCGATCGATCGACAATTGCTCGCTTTTCTTCTGGAATGATTTCACCAAAATCTGTAATTCTCCAATTTTTTCTACACACTCACCAAATATATCAGAATTTTCATATATTTGAGTAAAACTCATCAATTCAAATATTAAAGAGTACAATAAAGTGTGCAAAATACACACTTATCAGATTCTAAAATTGGAAACATGTTTGTTATGTCAAATTATTTGTTATGTCAAACTAACTAATCAATAAAAACATTGTGTTTTATCTTATCAAACAACATTTAAAACATGTTAATTATGACACGTGCGTGCACATGCACATGCACATGCACATGCACGTACCGACCACTAGTATTGATAAATACAAAATTGAGTTTAAATACATCTCAACAATTTAACTGTATAAAACTCACCAACTAACTATTTACGTGAATTACCAATTACGATATCAACTATTATAACTCTATTTTAATACTCCTGCTCAAGATGGAGAGTGAATGTTTGACACAACTATCTTCCCAGGTGTAAAACTTTTGTAAATAAATCAGTAAGTTGATGACGTGAAGAAACATATAATGCTTCAAATTACCGAGCTTCAAGTGATGTCGTATAATATGATAGTCTATTTCAATATGTTTTATACATTCACGAAAGACCGAATTTTTAGCAATATGTAGAGTCACTTTATTATCACAAAATAGTAAAGCAATTTGCGTATGATGAATATTCAAATCACGAAGCAAAGTTTATAACCAAAGTTTTGTAATTTTTGGATGCAATGACTACACAAGTCACCTTCTCTTAGTGTTTTTGCTACGAATTACCAATTAGTATTGCACTTGGATCTTCGAAGGGAAGTAGAGCCTTCATTGTTTCCCAAGCTCGAGGTTGCTTGAGGAACCACCAAGTTCTACCTGCTCCATTCTCTTGATTGGATCCGTAGAAGAAGGACAAAACCTACTCTTCAAATCAGCCGAGGAGATCATCAAATCGGACCACTTGAAGTTTCTATTGTTCTTTTTGTTTAACGTTTCAATCGTTTTCGTCAAAGGTTGCTTAGTGCATCGAGTCTGCTCAGCGAGAGAATTCCAGCCCCATTTCTGCATCATCTTGTGATCGTAAAATATACTAAACAACCAATTATTCGATGATAAACTTTACAATCCTCAAGTAAAGCACTCTTCTCGGAAAATGATTTTATGGCAGGATCCACATGTTAAAATACTGGTTTTATACCAAGATATCCAATATTTTGTAACAATTCAAGAGTATAATGTCGTTGATAGACAGTTAAACCTTTGTGAGATTGAGCAATCTTAAGGCCAAGGAAAAAACATAAATCACCTAAATACTTGAGTTTGAATTTTCTGTTTAGAAACTTTTTAATGTTGTCCATAACATATGCAAAATTTGTAGCTAGAATAATATCATCGACAAAAACTAAAATCACTATAAGTAAGTCTAGTTGCTGTCAAACAAAAAGAGAATTATCAGCTTACAAACCCAAAATCCAGCAGAATTCTGGACAATTCCAAGAACCTTTGATGAGTAGCTTGCTTCAAACCATAAAGAAATTTATTTAATATACAATCAATATTTGAGAAATCTCCCCCTGAATTGAGTAACCTGGTGGTAAGAACATGTAAACTTTCTCATTTAGATCACCGTTAGGGAAAGCATCATGTACATCAAGTTAAGAAATAAGCCACCCATTGATTAAAGATAAAACAATAAAAGCCTGACTGTTACCATCTCTGCAACGGGAGAGAAAGTGTCAATAAAATCAATACTCTCTTGCTTAGTATAGTTTTTAGCAACTAAAATAGCTTTGTAACGCTCAATTGAACCATCAACATTAAATTTGACTTTATGAACCCATTTACATCCTATAAGATGTTTGTCGATCGGTAAAGAAACTAATGTCCATGTATTGTTTGGCTTAAAGAGCACTTGATTCAACATCCATGACATCCTTTCATTTGGAAAATTGAATTGCTTTGGAAAAAATTTTAATTTCACTTTCAAAAAAACAAAAAAGGAGAAATATTTAAGTGACTTTAGTATCAATGAACCATTCTGTTAGAATTTAGTGTGACCTAAATTCTAGTTGAGTGGGGTTGAATCCGTAGTCAATATTAAGATTTTGTGGTTTTTTTTTTTTATTGATGTTTAAGTTGTAAAACTTAATAGTATCTTGTTTTCTTATAATGAATTTTTTCTCTGTTCGTGATTTCTTTTTTAGAATTTTTCACGTAAATTTGAGTATCTTTATATTTATGCATTTATTTTCTTTTTTCCTATTATAATTGTTAGATTATCAACAATTGCTATCATAGCAACTATTAAGGTTTCAAAAAATAGGTTTTAATTTACCAGAGGCATGGAACGAATTAGGGTTCGTGATTTTTGTGAAAAATTACAATGTGGAAAAAGAAATTAAAAAAAAAAAAAGAGGAAAATTATTTCCTCTGTTGCGTCGTCTTTCTTCTTCATCGAAGAAGAAAGTTGGGGCTTCACGCGAAGCCACTGTCGAACGAGAGCAGAAGACTCTCCGCCCGCCGCTGCCATCGCCGTTCAGAAGAGATCGCCGCCGAGCAACGGAGAAACCAGTCCGCCGGCCGCCAGAAGAAGAATCCGGCGCCCGGTCACCTGGAAAAGAACTGCTAAAGAAGCTCCGACCTACCTGCTTCGCCGATCACAGCCGTCCGAGCCTCCTTCTTGTTGCCGCGGACCGTGAAGAAAACAGCCGTTTCGGCTGTTCTCTGTTTTGGGTTTGTGTTCAGTCGAAATGGGAGCAGAAAAAAAAAAAAGTTTACTTTTCTCTAAGATTAGTTGATTTGGTGGAGTTGATTTAATTTGGGAATTTTTTGTGTGCTTATTGGGCGGATTTGTTCTCGAAGCTGATTTTTTAGTTGAGATATCGTTTTTGGCCTTCGAAATTTGGAATTGAATATTTGTTTGAAGCTGATTTTTTGAGCGAAGACTTCGTTCAAGTTTGATATTCCGTTATTGGATTCAAATACGAGATTTCAGTTATGGCATGTGAAGATGTGGGATTTGCTCGCACATATGAAATTAGATGGTGCGTTATTTGGTCTCGATAAAATGCTCATGTCTTTTAAGTGAAGAATAAAAAATTTAGAAGGATCAAAAAACCCTATCTACGATACGTCTACATTTATCAAATTAGATTTTGCAAGACGTTCTGAACGAGAAAACTATTGCAGAGTTATGGATAGAATTAGAGCAGTTGTGTATGAAGAAAATCCTAACAAATAAGTTGATTTTGAAGCAACGATTATATTCTCATCAGTTAATGAAAGGTAGTTCAGTTGAAGAACACTTGACTGTATTCAAAGAATTAGTTTTGGATTTGGAGACCATGAGATGCAAATACTACGAGGAGGATCCGCGGTTGATTCTACTGTGCTCGTTGTCTGCTTCATATGATACTTTCAGAGATACGATTTTATACAGTAGGAGAATTCTATCTTTGAAAGAGGTTTATGAAGCCTTGTTATCAAATGAGAAAATAAATTAAATTGTTATTGGATCTGAGTCTCGTAGAGAGGGACTCATCGTTTGGGGTAGAATAGGAAAGTCAAACAAAAAAGGCAGTGATGGTGTTCAGGGTTCGCAGGTAGATCAAAGTCAAGGAACCGAAATAGAAACTGTTATTTCTATAAGAAGAAAAGACACATTAAATCTGAGTACCAAGAATTGCAGAATGTTAAGAGAGCTGCTGAGAAGTGGAAGCAACCGATGATGTCCGGTGATGCTGTTATCGCAGAAGAAGATTATAGTTATGGCGATCTTCTTGTCGTGTCAGAGGGAAAGTCAAAGTCAAATGAGGATTGGATTCTAGATACAACTTGTTCATTTTATTAGTTACAATTAGAATTGGTTTTCGACGTATGAGACAGTGTTTGAAGATGTTTTGTTAATAGGTAATAACATACCTTTCAAGGTAGCTGAGATTGGTACCATCAGAATCAGGATGTTTGATGGAGCTGTGAGGATACTAGATAATGTGCAACATGTTCCTGAATTAAAAAAGAACCTAATCTCGTTGAGTACTTTGAATGCGAAAGGGTATAAATACAACGCTATAGGTGGAGTTGTGAAGATCAGTGGAGGTGCTCTCATCATGTTAAAGGGACACAGGAAGTCTGCAAATTTGTATGTGTTACAAGGTTCTATAATGACGGGTAATTAGGCTGCTAAATTTGTGAATTCACCTTCTAAGAGATTGGTTGAAAAGACTTAGAAGAAGTCTAGTTCTCGGGTGAAGTTCAGGATGAGATATGAGAGTACATCCAAGCCAGTGAGTCTGCCTATTACAAATGTCCAGTCACCAGTTTTAGTTTCCCGTCAGAGTAGTATCGTTAAAGGCAGAACCAAGTTGAAAGTTAAAGTTCTGGGGCGATATGGTGAAAATGTGTGGGTTATGCATTGAATGTGTTCAAATATAACAATTCCTATGTAGAATCTTTAACATGTTTATATGTAGTTCGTTGCGATAACTCTGATAGTTCAGTGATGCCATGGAGGAAGAGATGTGATTTCTTCTTAAGTACGTCTCTCAAGTTTAATCAGAGCTTAAACTTGACCGTTATCAGTTGCTGAGCTGGCCCATCAGAGACATTTGTGGAAGAGAATGTTATTTTTAATGGGATTTTGCCTATTCGTTTCCTTGGATCAGAATTTATTTGAAGATTGAGATTGTCAGAGTTTAGTGTTCTGGATTCGCTTTGGGTTGAACGAGTAGTCCATTAGATCTCTCATGTGGAATTCATCTTAAGGTGGAAATTATTAGAATTTGGTGTGACTCGAATTTTAGTTGGGTCGTGTTGGACCCATAGTCAATATTAGAGTTTCGTGATTTTTCTATTTATTGATATTTACGTCGCAAAACTCAATTGTACCTTGATTTTCTATAGTGAATTTCTCCGATGCCAGTGTTTTTTTTTTTTCCAGTTTAGGGGTTTCCACGTAAATCTTGGTATCCCCGTGTTTCCGTATGTATTTTTCCTGATTATTATTGTTCGATTTTCAACAATTTGATACCAATTGTTAGATTTTGGTATGACCTAAATTCTATATGGGTCAAGTCAGTTAAGCTCATGTTGGGAATCTCATTAGAGTTTCGTTTTCTCTATATATTTATGTAAGATAGAGTCGCAAAACTAGCAGTTATATTTTGATATTTATAGTATATTTATTTATTTTTCTGTGGTTTTTTCTCGAAAGAGTTTTTCTGCGTAAATTTGGTATCCCACATCGAATTTTTTTTTTTCCAGTTATCGTTTGATTTCTAACAAGTGGTATCAGAGCTTGGTTGAAAGAAAAAATATAGAATTTTAGGTTTCGAACAAGATTTTCGTAATTTTTTAGAAAATTAAAGTTTTTGGAAAAAAAAAGAAGAAGAAAAAGGAAAAAATTTTCCTTTTGTCATTCGTCTTGTTCATGAAGATTTTCTCTTCGTTATCGTGCAGCCTCCATCAGAAAACTATTGTCCTACTCGTTGTGAAAACTTTGATTTTTTCTCCGTTTTGAGTTTGCTGGAGTCGAGGTACCTCCGAGCAACAGGTTCGTCATCAGAGAGTTTCTATTCGTCGTCAGTCGCCATAGATCTACATCATTGTTCTATATTCTCGCTGTCAAGCCGTTTCGATTGGGGTTGTTGCGAGAGTGTACTTTGCAAAGTTAGATTTTTGTCAAAGATAAAAACTGTAACAACCCCCCCACACCTCTTGGGCCGGCCTCCCGCACTCAGGCCATGGCAAGTTGTACTCACGGTCTTCTCCCTCCTGGAAAGGGAGTTTTTGCCTTCCCCCCACTCGAACCCTTGACCTCCAGGACATGATCCAAGGGCTACAAGTGAGGAGTACCACTTGAGCTAGTACACAGGAGGACTTCCCAGTCGGTCACCCAACCTGGTACTACTCTCGCCGAAGCACTCTTAACTTCAGAGTTCTCATGGGATCCGGTGCCGTAGTGCTGCTAGCTCAAGTAGTACTCCTCACTTGTAGCCTTTGGATCATGTCCTGGAGTTCAAGGGTTCGAGTGAGGGGGGGGGGGGGGGGGAGACAAAAACTCCCTTTCCAGGGGGGAGAAGACCGTGAGTACAACTTGCTCTGGCCTGGGTGCGGGAGGCCGGCCCAAGAGGTGTGGGGGGGTTGTTACAAAAAAGGCGCCTTTTTTGTAACAATCCCCCCCACACTTCTTGGGCCGGCCTCCCGCATCCAGGCTAGGGCAAGTTGTACTCACGGTCTTCTCTCCCCTGGAAAGGGAGTTTTTGCCCTCCCCCCACTCGAACCCTTAACCTCCAGAACATGATCCAAAGGCTACAAGTGAGGAGTGCCACTTGAGCTAGTACTGTAACGCCCCCGAACCCACCCTGGCTCGGTGCGCTACTTTGCTAACAAATCCCACGTTAAAACATAATTTAAAATAAATCTCCTAAAATTCCCTTAATCCTAACCTTTAAGCACCACGGCGTCCTTCCCGAAAATTTCGGCAAAGTAACGCCTGAAAATGGCGCCCTCAAAATGCTAGGTACCTGCAAATGAATCAAGTCCCAACCAGTCAAGAATACTCCTAACCATCTAACCAATCTACGAAATCTCCAATAATCAATCAAAATGAAGAAAACTCACAATACAGGGTAACACATCACTCAGAACTATGACTATAACAACAATTACACATAGCTGTCAAAATATCTACCAAAATACAAAACCCCCATTCCCCGAAGACCATGGTCGAGACGCCCCGATAACTGCCTGCACCGGCATGCCCCAAACTCTTCCGACTGCGGCCTAGTTCTCGGCTGTCCCCTCTACCTCACCTGGATAATACTCGCTATCTACACCATAGAACACAAAACATAAGCTTAATGCTTAGCAAGTAGAGAATAATGAATGAGACAACAACACAATGCAATCAACCTAACCATGCAGTTTCTAACACTCAGTTGTGCTTATTTGCTATTCGTTGCTTTAATCCTTCATAGTGGTCCCCTCGGGGTGCTACACACCAGCACCTCAGCCCGACAAGGAACACTATTCAGAATTTTGTATTTTAGCCAATCATCCTTCATAGAGGTCCCCTCGGGGTGCTACACACCAGCATCTTAGCCCGACAAGGCACACTATTCAGGATTCTGTGTTTTAGCCGGTCATCTCTCATAGGGTACCCCTCGGGGTGCTACACACCAGCACCTCAGCCCGACAAGGCACATTATTTGAGATGCATCATCCTTCATAGAGATCCCCTCGGGGTGCTACACACCAGCACCTCAGCCCGACAAGGCACACTATTCAGGATTTCGTGTTTTAGCCGGTCATCTCTCATAGAGTTCCCCTCGGGGTGCTACACACCAGCACCTCAGCCCGACAAGGCACACTATTCGAGATGCATTTTACAATTCACTTTATCTGATTACGTTCATGCTCACCATGCCAAACAATGCCACTAATCGTACCTAACGTGCTATACCATGATGTATGCTTCAAATATGCAATACCACACGAAACCAACAACACAACACAACACATCACGAAATAAATAACCCTACCGTTCTATGGTGTAGGCCCGAAGGCGAAGGAATAGCTACCACTACTTACCTGACGTCCTAGCTTGCTGAGGATATTCGGTTACCTGTCCACCTACGTCTCGACCTACGACAAATATTCAAACTTTATTAAAATCAAGCCTACATCCACCAATTACTCTCAAACTACTATTTCTAACCTAATCCAACTAAAACCTAACTAAACGGGCCACTAATTTGGGTTCAGTAAAAACTGACCCGAACTTCAAACGTGCATAACTTTCGCGTCGGATATCGGAATCGAACGATTCCAGCGGCCACGTACTCCTCTAATAACCTATTTCAACCTGCCAAAAGGAATTTGAAAACAAACAACCCTAGCTAGGTCAATTATCAGAAAACCCGAACTGCCCTTCACCCAGAAAATTTCCCCATTTCGGTTTTCTATCAAATTCCACCCAATTTCACACCAATCAACCATATTTAGCCTCAATTAACCTAATCTAACCAAAAACCCTGAACTACAAGCAAAAACCCGAAATGCCCCAAAGAGGGCTTCACTGTTTTTCACCCAAATCGGGCTCATCACGGCCAGGCGACCAAAGCCGGACCAAGGGTCGGAAAACCCACGCCGGAGGTGACCAAAAACGGCCGGTGATCGGAGCCAAATCGGGCTCATCACCCTCGGCCACGAACAGAGCCGAAAACAGGGTAAAAATCAACCCTTACCTGTCGGGTTGTGCACATGCACGGAGACAACCAACCCTGCACGTTGCCATCGTCTGACCGGGCTGGAGAACGCTAGAAAACGCCGGTGATCGTTGCGCTCCGTCGATCATCGCCCTCCCTCGTCTCCGTTCTCCTCTTAGCCGTCGGGCTCGACGAACAACAGAATGGCGATTCTGTTGTTTGTTTTGTTTCAATAATAATAATAATAATAATAATAATAATAATAATAATAATAATAATAATCATAATAATAATCATAATAACATGACAATTACCGTTTTGCCCTCCCGTGTTTTCGACTATTACGAATTTTGTTAAATCTCGTTCTTAAATTATAAAGTTTCGTAAACTGATCCTAGATAAATCTCTCACCTCACTCTCGGTCTACCTACTCCCGAGAATAATTTACTTAATCCAATAATTTACTTAAATTAATTAAAACAACCTATTTTATTATTCTTTTTCTTAAAAAAATCCCGGGTGTTACAAGTACACAGGAGGACTTCCCAGTAGGTCACCCAACCTGGTACTACTCTCGCCGAAACACTCTTAACTTCAGAGTTCTCATGGGATCCGGTGCCGTAGTGCTACTAGCTCAAGTGGTACTCCTCACTTGTAGCCCTTGGATCATATCCTGGAGGTCAAGGGTTCGAGTGGGGGGGAAGGCAAAAACTCCCTTTCCAGGGGGAGAAGACCGTGAGTACAACTTGCCCTGGCCTGGGTGCGGGAGGCCGGCCCAAGAGGTGTTGGGGGGGGGGGGGGGGGGGTTGTTACAAAAACTGTTGAAAATTCTTGGAATTTTTTGAAGGATTTTGAGACATTAAATTTGACGATTTGTGCCAGATTTGGAATCACAAGAATATCTCAAGATTGGATATTGTTTTCCGTTGAAATTCAAATGGGGTTTGAATTTCATGATATTTGCGATTATTTTGACGATTATATTTGATCTGATTTTGGGACAGATTTTTTATCACAAAATATTTAACTTTTGAAGGATATCTTTTGAAATATTGTGATATCTATGATTTTCTACTTCAATTTAAAATGAATATCGTATTGAAGCTAGTGATTTTTGATCAGATATTTTGTGAAAAATATATTTTTTAGGGCGATGAGATCTAAAAAATGGATCTTCCACTTTTGAATCGAGATTCAATATTTCGTTATGCTAGGATAACAATAGTGAAACTACAAAGGGTTTGAAGAGTAGATTTGATAAGACGAAGATTTGAATGACTCTTTGTAGAATATTAAGATGTCATCATTGTGGTTTAAATGTTTATAAACATGATTAATATTAGTCGCTGAGGTGGCCCATCAGTGGCATGTGTGGAAGATGAAGATTGGTACTTTATAGCAAAATTCATTTCAAGGTGGAGATTGATTCTTAGGTCGGGCTGACAAGCATGCACTATGAATCTTCTTCATAGAATTCATGTCAAGGTAGAAATTGTTAGATTTCGGTATGACTCGAATTTTATATGGGCCAAGCCGGTTAGGCCCATATTAGAAATCTCATTAAGATTTTGTTTTATATATAAATTTATGTAAAGTAGAGTCGCAAAACTAACAGTTATATTTCGATCTTCATAGTAGATTTATTCTTCTACCTATTGTTTTTTCCCGAAAGAGTTTTTCCAAGTAAATCGGATGTCCTACATCGTATTTGCTTTTTCTAGTTATTATTCGATTTCTAACACATTCACATGTGGAGGAGCAAATGTAACTAGTCTTTGCCATTCTTCTTGAACAACGAGAGAGATGACTTTATTGATTAAGGGAAGGGGCTCAATCAATTTGAGTTCTGAGCTGAGTTTAGGATTCATTCAATCCCATTAAAAACTACAATACTTGCTCCTGCTGATAATTTGAAAGAACAGATTGAAAACCACCACATCTACAGTTTTGAAGCAGACGAAAATTTTGTAGCTCATCCCATAGAGTCTTCAACTTAGTATAATAAGTACTAACATCCATGGTTTCTTGAGAAAAGCTTAAAAGAAGCTGAAGAATCTAATATAGTGTAAGACCATTACTTTGGTAAAAGCTATTAAACAAATCATTCCAGACAAAAGCTGTTGACTCTAAATACTAGAAACTATTAGCTATCTCACGTGAAACAAAATTTAGGAGCCACAAAGTAACCATACTATTGCATCAAGACAAGTTATGGAAAATTTCATAAGAAAGAGAAGGTTTGGAGATCATACCGTTAACAAACAAAAGCTTGTTTTTAGCAATAAGGGCAATTACCATCGATCGTTGTCATTTGTTATCAAACCAAGAAGAAGATTAGTAACTAAAACTAATCTTGGATGATCACTATTGTGCAAAAATTAGGGATTGATAGAATCATCGATGACTGGTGCTAAAGAATTTTTCGCAGCAGCAAAAGAAAGAACTGTTGTTTTTGATGTGCGAGAATGCGCAACACCCTTACCTCGAGCCATAAAAAAAATCGCATAGAGAAACGAAATCAAAGTGAAATTGTAGAGACAAGGTTTTACCCTGATACTATATCACGAAATCAGGAAAAACTTGATGTAGTCAAAGGAGCAACTAAGGACAATCAAGAAGCAATAGGGAGCCAAGATCCATTGATGAATATAGGAGGACCAATGACGAGATCAAGAACGAAGAAAATAAACAAAAGACTACAAATTTTAATCAAAGACATCCAAGAAAAGGAATCATCACAAAATGTGCAACGAGCAATAATATTACTAAGTGTTGATGAAGAAGCAAGGACTGGAAAAGAAGCCCAAAACGAAGCCCAAAACGAAGTCTCAAAAATAAAGACTTCCCACATGGTCACCCAACATGGCACTACTCTAGCCCAAGAGTTTTTAACTTCAAAGTTCTTACAAGTGCCACACCATTGGGCTAGGCCCACAATCTGAATTAAACTCGAGACTCACGTTACTTAAACCTAAGTTCCGCGGCCACCATCCACTTGCACCACTTTCCAATTTTCCTTCTCTTATTTTTGGAAACTTTCCTATTGTCTAATTAGGATATTTTTATTATTTCTAATTATGTTATTACCTTATTAGTTTTATCCCTTTGCCTATTTAAGGGAGGCTTGTAATAGATTTTAGGGACTTTTGAATGAATTGATTTTTATTAAGCTTTTGCTTTGAGGTGAGATCCTTATAATTCTCTTCTTGAGTTCTTGGATTAGAACTTGATCTTCTTCAAGTGTATTCTTGAAAAGATCGAACTTGATAGCTTAGGTTCAACCAACGAGTTTGGTTCGGGTCTAGCTACTTTTTCTGATAACTTTGGTTCCATCGCTATCTATCGATTGGGGTCAAGTTCCTTCTTCTTATTCTTTTGAATCAATAAAGGCATTATTCCCTTTGAATTCCGTATTGCGTGTTGGGTCTAAGATCTCTAATATCTTAGGTTCATATCAAAACTCTTTCTATATATGGATCAAAACAAACTGAGTTTAAATACAACTCAATAGTTTAATGGTGGAAAAGTAACTAACTTAGTAACTATTTACGTGAATAACCAATTAAGCCATAAACTACTATAACTCTATTTCTAATAGTGTACACGACCTCTTATTAACAGTTAAAAATGCATATTCAACAAAACATGTTAGTGAAAATCATAAATATAATATAAAAATTGATATGTCATAAAAATAGAACACGGCATAGAAAGTACGAGAACGCATCTAAAAAAGGATTTAACAAAAATATTTATGCATTGTTTAATATAATAAATAAATTCCTAACTCGATCGATGTGTGCCACAAAAATTTCAAAAGTCAAATAGGTGAAGTCTGGTAATCAAAACAAGTTGTCAATACCTATCATAATACATGTATCAGTAAGTTTTTAAAACTCTCAAAAATAAATGTTGGAAACCATAACCAAGATAGGAACCAACTCGAGATTTATGAGAACAAACCCACAAAATCTTAGTTTAAATGCAGGATTAAAAAACCCATCGGTTGATCATCGACAAAGGATCAATAGAGCACAAAACTATTGACCAAGCAACCCACTATTCAATTGAAAAAAGAAACATTCGGTTGACTGGTATGGTCCAGTTGGTCGAACCACAATTGTCTGATCGATCAGTCCAAAAGGTTCAATTGACCAAACTTCAAACTTTGGAAGACCGTTCGACCAGTCCCAACGAACTGCCGGTGCTTTCTCCATGAAACATCAAATTCTTCCTAAAATTTTGACTCTTAACAATAACAGACAAAATTAGACTAATTTGATCATGATTTTGTGTGTGAATCCTCAAATTTTACTCTTTGATCTTCAACTTTCTAGTAAAATCGTATTCCCAGGTTAAAAAATCTAAATTTCATAGAAACCAAAAAGCTGTCAAATATTGACGTACATTTTGTAGATTCCAAAATTTTTTTTGAACCCACTCCTAATACTCCAATCCAAAGTGCTACCAATGAGAATTTTGGATGTACTATTAAACAACACATAAAAATCCAAATTTTCTAAATTTTTTTCGAAATTGATAGGGTTATCTGAATCAGAACGTCAATCACCAATTCTGCATATAGTTCAATGTAGAAAGCAAATATTTTGTCGAAAGAAAAAAGAGGTTCTTCTTTTTCACATTTCATTTTATTTCATTAAGCAATGGATCTCTCATTGTTAACGAATACATCCACCCAACAGAGAGTTCTCGCACAAGTGATAGTGCTGTTCATTTTGTGGACATTGAAAAAATAGAAATTGCTCATTAACACTTGAGTGCAAAATATACACATAAAGAATTTTATATAAATAGGATAAACAAAAAGAATAATCAAAGACTAAAATACCCTCAGGACATTAATTATAATAATAAAATATGCTAACATCTCCCCGAAAACACATGATGCGACAATTATAAGTATTGAGAGTTTGTTCGACAAAAAATAAAATCGCGAAGCGGAGTGTGCCTTAGTAAAAAAATTAGCAATCTGCAGAGAATAAGGGACAAAAGGCAAGGTAATGGTGCCTAGCTAAAGATAATGACGGGTGACATGACAATCAATCTCAATAACCTTGGTTCGCTCATGAAAAACTAAATTACGCGCAATCTGAATAGCACTCTGATTGTCACAATGTAACAGAGTAAGATAACGAAAATAAACACTCATATCCGCAAACAACCAACGTAACCAAACAATCTCATAAGTAGTTGAGGTTATATCATGATACTCAGCATCAATAGAAGACCGAGAAATAACATATTGTTTCTTATTGTTCCATGAAAGAAGTGAATCACCGAGGGAAATACAGAATCTAGTGGTGGACTTGCGATCAGTAGGATCACCAGCCTAATTAACATCGAAGTATGCACGTAGCTGAGAGATGACATAGAAGAGAACAAGAGACTGTGAAACCTTGAAGGTACTTGAGAATACGAAGAACAACAACCCAATGAACAGTAGTAGAAGCAGTAACAAACTGACTAACCACATAAACAACATTCGTAATATCTGAACAAGTCATAGTAAGATAAACCAAGCTGCCAATAATAGTACGATATAAACCGGGATCCAACAATGGAAGACCATCCGACAAAGAGTACCGAGCATTAGTCTCAAGAGGAGTATCAACAATCCTGTTGTTAGTGAGACGTGCACGCTCAAACGGATCAGATATGTACTTTGATTGGGATAAGAGATAACCTTTTGGGGAATAAGCGACCTCAATGCCCAGAAAGTAATGTAGCAAACTCAAGTCTTTCATAGCAAAACAACTAGCCAACTCAGACTTTAAAGATTCAATCCCATCACAATAATAATCATGTCATCAACATACAAGGATAATAAAATATGACCTGCACTCGTATGTCTAACAAACAATGCGGAATCATAATGATTAGGATGAAAACCAAGCGAAGTGATCTGTGGAGAACTTCTCAAACCAAGCACGCGGTGCTTGTTTAAGACCATAGAGAAACTTACGAAGCTGACAAACTACACTAGATTTGTGGGTGACACCGGGAGGAGGCATCATATAGAATTTTTCATGAAGATCACCATTCAAGAAGACATTCTTTACATCAATTTGAGATATTCTCCATCGACGAACAGAGGCAACCACAATCATAGTGCAAACAATTGTCATCTTTGCAATAGGGCAAAAGTTTCTTCATAATCCATGTCATACTCCTGGGAGTAGCTCTTAGCAACAAGTCAAGTCTTGTATCGTTCAATGGTTTCATCATACTTAGTTTTGATCTTGTAAGAACCAATTGTACGTTTTCTGAAGGGCAACAGTACCAAATCCTATATATAAGTCTGATGAAGAGTAGTAAGTTCCTCAGCCATAGCATCCTGCCAAAGTGGGTCACGAACAGTCTCTCTATAGTACAAAGATTCAAAAAGATGATGAATAGAAGCAACAAATGAAGCAAAAGAACTAGAATAGAAAGAGTAAGCAAAATCAGGCAGTTTAGTAGACTTACGAGGTCGAGTGGACTGACGAAGTGGAGGAACATCTACAATCTAAGGAGTTGATTGAGTGGTTGTAAGAATAGGAGAATGAGAGGTTGTCTCGGGAACCAAAGTATCAGACTTTGTTGATCTATTAGTAGGAGCAGCTTCCTCAGTGTCAATATCGAAAGAATCAATGCGAATGAGATCTGAGTGATTCATATGATGTGTACTAGCAGGAATAGAGAAGAAGAGAATATGCTCTAAAAACATAACGTGATGAGAGACGTGCAATTTTTGACTAACATGATCAAAACAACGATATCTCTTTTGACGAACACGATAACCCAGAAAAACACACCGAACAGACTGAAAGGACAATTTATTACGCTCGACGTGTGGTCGAAGAACAAAACAATTACAACCAAAGACTTGCAAGGAGGAATAATCAGGCACATACCCATACAACTTTTCAAAGGGAGACAAACTGGAATTATAAAAGGTTGGAATTCTATTAATCACATGAACAACGGTAAGAATCGCTTCGCCCCAAAACTCACTAGGAAAATCGGTTGACAACAAGAACGAGCGGGCTGTTTCAACAAGATGTCGATGCTTCCTTTCAGTAACTCTATTTTATTGAGGAGTGTTAGTACATATGGTTTGATGTATAGTCCCATCAGAAGCAAGTAAATGAGAAAAATCGTTAGAAGTGTATTCACCTCCCAAATCACAACGAAAACACTTGATAACGGCTGAGTGTTGCTGTGGTAGTCTAGCCCCTTTTGACTGGCCCTGCATGACCTTGCCCACCACACTAGGTGGAATCCGGGAGCTGCAAGCCTGACCTTCCATACTAGGTGGAATCCGCGAGCTGCACTCGCAGAACTTTTTCCTCATAGAACAAGAAATTTCATGTTTTTCCCACCACTCGAACCTAGGACCTCCAGGATATAATCCATGGTCTACAAGTGGTGGTACCACTTGAGCCAGTAGCCCAAATGGTACCACTGTTTTTCTCTCCCAATATCACTCTCTAACTCAATAGCTTAGGATAACACTTGGACTAACACTGAACCCTCACAACATACCCTAACTAGGCCTACGTACGTTATAGGAAATTTTCGGGTGTTACAACCACCACTTGTAGCCTGTGAATTATATCCTATAGGTCCTGGGTTCGAGTGGTGGGGAAGACATGAAATTTCTTACTCCAAGAGGAAAAAGTTCTATGAGTGCAGCTCGCGGATTCCACCTAGTGTGGTGGGCCGAGTCGAAAGGGGCTAGACTGCTACAAAAAAAGGTACCACCACTTGCAGCCCATGGATTATATCTTGGAGGTTTTGGGTTCGAGTGGTGGGGAAGACATGAAATTCCCTGTTCCATGAGGGAAAAGTTATGTGAGTGCAGCTCGCGGATTTCACTTAGTGCGGTGGGCCAGGCTAGCGGCTCGAGGATTCCACCTAGTGTGGTGGTCCGGGTCATGTAGGGCCAGTCGAAAGGGGCTGGACTGCCATAGTTACGTTTTTACAGGAGCCCTAAAATTAGCGAAAATGGTAAGATAATTAGACGTACGTTTCATAAGGTAAACTCAAGTATAACGAGTGCATTCATCAACAAACGAAACATAATATCTTGAACCTCCTTTTGTTGGAACAGGATAGGGTCCCAAAACATCAGAATAGACAATATCAAATGGAGCAAAAGAAGAAGAAAGACTCTTGAAAAATGGTAAAACTGAAAATTTGGCCAGTTTACAACCATAACAATAAAAAATGTCATGATTATCCAAATGTCCTAATGCTCCTGTAGAGACCAAAACTTCAAATGAGACGCTCAAACATGTCCTAAACTAGAATGCCATAAATAAAAATCAGAAGACGAACGACTCAAACGAAAAGAAGACAAATCTACACTAGAAGCTGCAACATATGATACTTTGAGTTGATCCAAAACATAGAGTCCCTTTGCCTACGGCTTGTCCCAATCACTTTCTCAGAGTGCGGATCCTGTACGGAACAAGTGGATGAAAAAAATGAGAATAAGTTGTTAACTTAAAATGAGTTTAAGGTTAATGTGTTTTTTGATGATGTTTAGTTAAACTGTGTTTAACGGTCGTTTAACGGTAATATTGTTTTAATGATGATGTTTGCGAAATCGATTAACCTAAGAAATGAATAATTTTGCAAGTACCTTAATTGAGAATGCCCTTGAAAAAAGATATTTAGTACTAATGAAGTTTGTCAAGTGTGTAATAGTCAAAAGGAGGAAAAACCAGTTCGGAGTGCATCAAGTGTCGACTGAAATGCACAGGTGTCGACCGATTACATACAGAGAAGATTGAAGTGTCGACCACAAACTTTGACCGATGGAAACAGAGAAGAATCAAGTGTCGATCAGGATACACAGGTGTCGACCGATGGAAACAGAGAAGAATCAAGTGTTGACTGTAATACACAGGTGTCGACCGATGAAAACAAAGAAGAAACAAGTGTCGACCTGGTTCGTCAAGTGTCAACCCCAAGGTTTAACAGATGAAAACAGAAGCAATTCAAGTGTCGACCTGGAGCGTCAAGTGTCAACTGAAACATGAAGGTGTCGACCTGTGAAAACAAAAGCATTTCAAGTGTTGACCACACTATAGAAGAAATCGACAGGAACATATTTCAACGGCTATCATCTAACACCAACAGTAACAAAGTGTCGACCACTTCTTAAAGGTGTCGACTGACATTGCTTACAATAGTCTTCTATCTATGCTCAACAGTAACAAAGTGTCAACCGATTTTAAGACAGGTCGACCACTAGCAACAAAATCAAAAGAGAACTATAAATTGAAGAATTGAAGAAAGAGGGGAGTACCAACGACATAACCAAGGAATTAGCGAATCAAAATTCTCTCAACTTCAAAGAGCCTTCATCTTTCAATTCTTTTACTCCTCTCCAACTACAAACTTGAGATTACATTTTTGAGAGAGTGCTATTTGAGTTTTGACTCAAAAACCTTATATTGAAAAATTGAGAAAAGGGTGTATCCCTAAGAAAAAGGTGTAAAGGCAGTTGATTGACGCCCGTGAAGTTTAATCAAAGATTATCTAGGAAGAGAAGAAAAGAATCTTCAAGGGAAGTTCTTGGAGTGCGGACGTAGGCAAGGTTGGCCGAACCGCGTAAACAATCTCGGTGTCAATTTCTCTTTTCTCTTAACTCTTTACTTGTTTTTTATTGCAATTCATCTTATCATTTCAATTTCATATCATTAAGTTTATACACTTTAGAGTAAACAATTAATTTGATTGTGATCACAGTTAATAAAAATTATAGGAAGGGAAAAACCTAATTGACCCCCCTAGGTAAAAACGATCGTAGAATTGGTATCAGAGCAGGTGTAAAATCTTCTTAATTGTGATTAAAAGAATTGTTACATATTTAGAAATGACATTCAACACAAACACCTCACATGTAGAAGGACAATCTATTACCAGACCTCCATTTTTGATGAAAATGATTATGTTTATTGGAAGTCTAGGATGAAAATTTTTGATCAAGCAATGGATTATGATTTATGGAATATTATTGAGAATGGTCCATACGTAGCTGTAAAAATAAAAAATGATGTTAGTACTCCTAAAACATCACATGAACTAAATGATTCTGGTGAAAAGAATTTGAGTTTGAATGCAAGACAATCAACACTTTGTATTGTGCTCTAAATAGAGATGAATTTAATAAGGTACAAGTGCATTCAAGATTTGACGTTTACTTGAAATAACTCATAAATGAACAAATCAAGTAAAAGAAAGTAAAATTAGTATGTTAGTGCACGAATATGAATTATTCTTTATGGAAAAGGATGATTATATTGATTCAATGTTTACTCGTTTTACTAACATTATTAATAGTTTGAAAGTGCTTAGTAGAACATACCCAAATAAAGAATTAGTCAAAAAGATTCTTAGATGTCTACCAAGAGGATGACAACCCAAGGTGACAGCCATTCAAGAAGCTAGGGATCTCAAGGTCCTCAAGCAGGAAGGATGATTATATTGATTCAATGTTTACTCGTTTTACTAACATTATTAATAGTTTGAAAGTGCTTGGTAGAACATACCCAAATAAAGAATTAGTCAAAAAGATTCTTAGATGTCTACCAAGAGGATGACAACCCAAGGTGACAGCCATTCAAGAAGCTAGGGATCTCAAGGTCCTCAAGCAGGAAAACTCATTGGCTCTTTCATGACACATGAGATAACAATAAAAGCCAATGAGAAGGAAGATCTCAAGGAAAAAGAAGTCTCCAAAAGAAAAGACATTGCTCTCAAGGAGCAAACACGAAGAGTCCAAATAAGAAGAGGATGACTGTAATACCTGGCTTTTCGGGATATTACTACTTTAATATAAATGATATTTTTGTAAATATGTCAAATCAAGTCCGTTTTACGAACAGGAAGTTTTTTTGGGATCCTAATTATTAATAAGGATTTTAAGAAATTTACGAGAATTTTCGGAGCAGTAACGCTTAATTCCGAGTAATTACGTTTCTCGTAATATAAAAGGTGTTTTAGTAAAAATAGTAAAAGAGGTCCGATTTGCGAACAGACAGTTTTATTAGAACCCTAATAATGAGTTGGACTTATTGGTGAAATAAGGAAATTTGGAGAAACCGAATCCTTAGCTAATTAACGAAACAAAGGACGAAATAGATAGAAAATCAGAGGAAGGGCAAATTAGTAATTTTCCAAGTAAATTTATTAAAATCAAAAATCTCTTCTTCCTCCCTCATTTTTCCTCTCTACCCGTGAACGCCAGAACCCTTTTTGGCGATCTCTCCCTCACGCACGCCGCCGACGATTCTCCCTCAACCGACGCTGATTTCTTCTCCGATCAACGTCGTTCCTTCACGTTTCTTTCCCCAATCGACGCTCTAGGTAAGATTCCGTAGCTTTAGTACGTTAGATTTTGATTTCTAGGTCGGTAAAACGATTAGGGTTTGTTTAGGGTTTTTGTTAAAAATGCGAATTGAGGTTCGAGATTTATAGAATTGCCGTGTTTAAGAATATAAAGGATGTATTGAACGTTATTGGACGAAGTTAAACTAATTTGTGAGAAATGTTAAATTTAATGAATTTCGGGTTTTTGGAAAAAGCTCGTTATTGGATGTTTCGTAGAATCGAGTGCGAATTGGTTGTTAAAATGCCTCGATTAATTAAGTTATAGCTTTAAAAGAATTTCCTTAGTTAAGGATTTCATTAATTTAGACATTAACGGTTCAAACGTGTTTTAATGATAATTGTTGTGAATTGCCTTAGGTGAACCACGCTCGTGGACGGAGCTAACATTTCAACGGACGTTAGGTAAGTCTTTGCGACTTGTTTGGCCGATTGGCCTACACCATACGATCTTCTGTTATTTGAGGAAATTGGAGAATATAGATTGTGTAGGGTGAATAGGTTGGGTAGTTAGTTTTAGTTAAGTGTTATATGTTTATGTTCGTTGTTTGTATGTTTTAATATGTTTATAGCATTGCACCGGTTCACGCATCATGTTTTTGAAAAACACGAAAAAGGAATTTCTATGCATGTTTTTCATAAAAAGAAAAAGGATAATGAAAAGATATGAATGCATGTAATTTGGTCAAAGAGGTAGCGGTGGTTCAGACATGGCTTCTTGGGGAGCATGTTTTCCCCCCGGTTAGATACGAGGGGCTATCCAACCGTAGGATGTGCCGCTCCTATCTAGCGAGAGTGAGGCCACAGTGACGTATCTGTAATGTAATGGAATGAAATGAATAGCGAAAAGGTAGTAAGCATGTTTTACGAACCCATGCATAACATTCATTTGTATTCACGTAGACTTACTGAGCCTTAAGCTCACGACTTATATCTATGGTGTAGGTGACCTCTACACAGGTGAGGATGAGATCCCTCCACCCGAGGCATGATCGGTTGAAGAAAGATGGCCCGTGGAAGCGTGCTGGGCAGTCGGTGCGCATTTAACCCGTGGGGATGTAGGTATATGTTTTGGGGACACGATATGAATTGTACAGATAGAACATATTAAGATGTTTGGATCTGGTAGTGGATAGATTTATGTTTGATGTTTTAAACGATTTTGAAACCTATTTTATAAACTGTTTGGTGATCTTTAAAATAAGTGGAAATGCTCGGTTTTTAAACAGATCCACGAAGTTTGTTTTCACAAAAATTTATTATGTTTTAAATACGTTTTAAAATATGTTTTGGGTCGTTTAATCGATGGTTGATAAGATGAGAAAAGAGTTGAGTTTGTCGAAGAGTTTAGAGTGTATATGTATGATAAGAAATGAAGAGGGAATGAGAAAGGAATGGAGGCAATGTATGAAGTTTGCTCTCTGGAATTTGATTCCAGAGAGCACTTGTAATAAAAAAAAGAGAAGAAGAGAACAAAGCAGGGATCGGGGAAGAGAAGAAAACAGGGATCGCCCAAGTGGGCGATCGATCGCTGTGATGGGCAGCGATCGATCGCCACGATCGATTTGCTGTGTAGCGATCGATCGCCGTGATCGATCGCTGCTGCAGCGATTGATCGCTGCTTCTTTTCTGCGGGCACTTGACGATTTTGCCCTCCCATGTATAGCCGATGGTTTTTAATAAATTTTAAGCTTTATTTTAATTGTTTTAAGTTTTATTAAATTGATTTTTAAGATTTGTTTTAAGTGATTTTCTAAATGAACTTCCACGTTTTAATTCCGATTCTGATTCCGGTTTAAACAGTTTTAATTCCGCACGAACGTCATTAAAGTTTATAAATGTAAGGATAAAAAAAAAATAATACGGTAAAGATTAGGATACGGGTAAGGGTCGCTACAATGACAAGGAGATTGCATTCATAACGAGAAAATTCAGCAAATTTCTTCAATGGAAGAGGATGCAAGATAGGAGGTTCTCAAAGGGAGATAAGTCTCAAAAGGATAAGAAGATCACTTGCTTTAAGTGCGGAAAGCCAGGACACATCAAGGCTGACTATCGTCAAACTAAGAAGTCTCCTAAGAGGTTCAAAAAGAGAGCCATGAAAGCAACGTGGGATAATAGTGAGAGTGACACCTCCTTCGAAGACGAGGAAGTGGCCAATTTGTGCTTCATGGCCAAGCAGAATGAGGTTAGTGATTCTTCTAGTGAAAGTGATAATGATGATGGAGATTTAACTAATGTCTTCCATGACTTAGTTAAACAATATAACATGCTTAAGTCTAAATACAACTTGTTAAAGAAAGAAAGTGCAAACTTGATTGAGAAGCATGCTAAGGAGATTAACTTGCATGAATTTGAAATTGTTGAACTCAAGACTAAAAATGATAGTTTGAATGATATAATTTTAAAATTCACTAATTGAAGAAAGAACTTGAATATGCTCTTAGGACATGAAAGAGTAACTTTTGATAAGGCCAAAATTGATTACGAAATGTTTAATAAAAAGAAAGTATATAAAAATTTTTTCGTCAAACCATCCACATGTCATACATGTAATGAAGTAGACCATAAATCGTTTGTATGTCCATTAAAATTTAACAATCTTAAATCATTTGGTAAGTTATAATGGGTTCCTAAGGGAACCAAACCTAACAATCGGACCCAAAAAATTTGGGTACCAAAGAAGGTTACATGATTATCTTTCTTGTAGGTTATGAGCTCTCCCTTGAAGAACTTATGGTATCTTGATAGCGGATGCTCAAGACATATGACGGGGGACTCCTCCAAGTTTGCCTATGTCAACAAAAAGAAAGAAAACGTCACTTTTGGGGGAAATCAAAAAGAAAAAATAGTTGGCATTTGTAACATAGGTATCGACACTAACCCTATAATTGAGAATGTTTTATTAGTATAAGGATTAAAACATAATTTGTTGAGCATTGGTCAATTGTGTGATAAAGGATATAAAGTTATTTTTAAATAAAAATCATGTGTAATTAAAGATAGCTCAAGCAGTAAAATTCTGTTTGTTGGCTATAGAGAAGAAAATGTGTACACAATTGATTTAGATAATATTGAATGCTTTAATAAAAAATGCCTTGCTATGAATTCTTTGAATGATACTCGGTCTTGGCATAGAAGATTAGGACGTGTAGGTATAGATACCTTAGCTAAGATTTCTAAGAATAATCTAGTTAGGGGACTTCCAAAAATATCCTTTGAGAATGATAGAGTTTGTGACGCTTGTCAAATGGACAAGCAAATCAAAAGCTCTTTTGCCTCAAAGAATGTTATCACAACTTCCAAGCCTCTACATGAATCTTTTTGGTCCTTCAAACATTGTTAGTCTAGGAGGCAAACATTATGTCTTTGTCATTGTAGATGATTTCTCTAGATTTACTTGAGTATTATTTCTAAAGTCAAAGATGCAACTTTTGACATTTTCTCTAGCTTTAAGAAGAAAGTTCAAAATGAAAAGGATCTTGTCATTGTTGCTATTTGTTGTGATCATGGTGGAGAATTTGAAAATGAGAAATTTGAACTTTTATGTCTCAAACATGGAATTGAGCATAATTTTTCTTCCCCTAGAACCCCTCAACAAAACGGAGTTGTTGAGAGAAAAAATAGGTCTCTTCAAGAGCTTGCTAGGACCATTCTCAATGAAAATTCTCTTTTAAAATATTTTTAGGCAGAAGCTGTGGTTACGACTTGCTATGTGCTAAATCGTGTCTCTATAAGACCTATCCTTGAGAAAACCCCTTATGAACTTTGGAATGATAAAATTTCTAATGTTAAGTATTTTAGAGCCTTTGGTTGTAAATGCTTCATTCTCAACACCAATGACAATTTGGAAAAATTCAATTCCAAGACGGATCTTTGTATATTCCTTAGATATTCATTATCGAGTAAAGCATATAGAGTGTTCAACAAAAGAACACTAGCTGTAGAAGAATCCATGCATGTCAATTTTGATGAGACCCCTCAACCTACAATAAATGTGGAAAAGGATAATGGTTTATAAATGCAAATGGATTATCTCCCTGTAACACCCAGAAATTTCTCTTATCGTACGTAGCCCTAGGTTAGGGTATGTCGTCAGAGTTTAACGTTAGCCTAAGGTTATCCTAGCAAGTTGAGTTGAAAAGTGAAAATTGGAAAGCATGAAGTATGGTAGTGTTGTTTTAATTAGTAATTAAGGAAGAAAATGAATTAAAAATAGAAAAGTAAAGGAGGGCAAGGTTCCAACATGAGAAGAAGAGTAATATTGGGAGAGTGATGGTTGTTTTATAAAAAAAGAGAATTTGGTGGAAAAATCAAAAAGGTGAAAATTTAGTTTTTATAAAAAGTGGTAAAGTGAGGGTGTGGGAGAGAAATTAGCTTTCTTCCTCCCCTTTCCTCCTACAATTTTTCCAGCCATTGAAGCTTATCCTCTCCTCCATTTCCATCAAGTTTCTTCAAGGATCCAAGGTTAGTTTGAGTGGGTTTTGTTATTAATGCATTTAGGTGATGATTTTGAGTGTTTTGTTGAGTTTTGAGTGAGTTTGGTCAGGGTTTGGGAAACACTAATTGAGGGGTCTGAAAATTCGTATTCTTTTGCTGGTTTTCTTCCTATTTTGATGGTTTAAATCTTAGATAGGTTAGTTTAGGTGGTTTTTAGTGATAGATTAGAGATTGTGTGTGAATTTGTGAAAAACTGGTTTTTGAAACAATGTGCACCGATTCTATTTTTAGGGTTTCAAATTGGCCATAGTATTTGAATATTAAATTTGTTTGTTTCAATGGATTGTAGATGTGTAGAGGTTTACGGAATGAGGTGGCATGTTTAAATCGGTTGAAAAACGAAGAAGTTAGGGCCGATTGAAGTTGGACGGTGGAAAATGTGGGAAAAATCTGGTTTGAGGGTTTTAAACTTCAAAGTGGTTTATTTGTGGTTAGTTTTAGTTTAAGTAATTCTTTAGAATTTTTTAGGTTGGTACTAAGTAACTTTTCCTTATTTATTAGGTTGATGAATGAGCAGATAGCCTAGTGAAGTAATTGAGCACGTGCCAGGAAATAAGGTAAGTAGAGGAGTGTTTGTCTTTTGCTTTCGGGCCTACACCATGGAACGGTAGGGATTGTTTGTTTGTGTGGTTGTTGTGTTTTATTTTATATTGAGCACTGTGTGAAATGCATCATTGTTTTCAAACTACGAAGATACGAGTTGTAGCATGGTTTGAAGTGTGAGTTTGGAACGTAAAAAAGATAAGAAGATACGTAAGGTAATGTGGTCTTTTATGGAGTTGCCTTGTCGCGAATTAGTACCTGAAAAATGGCAATTCGGGAGGTTCTTACAAAAGATGTACGATGGTCTCTTGTGGAGTCGTCTCGTCACAAAATAGTGCTTGAAAGATGGCAATTCAGAAGGTTTCTACAAAAGATGCACGGTGGTCTTTTATGGAGTCGCCTCATTGTGAAATAGTGCCTGAAAGATGACAATTCAGGAGGTTTCTACAAAAGATACACGGTTGAAACTACGTAAGATGTCGTGAGTGGGACTGCCTCGGTGTTAACGTGCTGTGAGAAAGCACTAGAGAGTTCCTCGATCGATGATGGGAGATGATTGTGTATGGCTGTTTCGTGTGTGAACACGATGTGCGCCTCCAATTGAGCTCTGCTGGGCCAAGGCGTGACCATCCTGATAGGATAGGTATCCGCTTGACTCACACGTGTAAGTGAAAGATTAATGAAATGTGAATGAAACGAACACAACTGAGAGTTAGAAACTGTATGTGTTAGGAGTTGAGTGTGCATTATGTTTGTATATGCATTATTCCCTACTTGCTAAGCATTAGGCTTACATTTTGTATTATGTGGTATAAGTGGCGACGTTGTAGCAGGTGAGCTAGTTGAGGGAGCCAAGGACTAGGGAGCAGTCGGCGACGCACGGGGCATGCCGGTGCAGGTATTTGTGGGGGCATCTCGACCATGGTCTTCAGGGAGATGTGTGGTATCGATATTTTGATTATATGTAGGTAGTTTTGGTTGAACTTTGTTTGTATAAATAATTGTGAATTTCTAAACCTTATGAATACTGTTTTGGGATTTGTTGTAAATATTTGTTTTTAGGATATTTGGTTTTAGAAAATTTAGTCGTTATGCTGCCCGGATTTTTAACGAAGTAAATGACGTTTGTTTTAACCCACTTTCACATTTTCACTAAAGTTTTAGAGTCGTGTTTTTTCAGGATTTTCACGTGTCGGGAAGTGGGAATTGCCGGGAAAGTTTTGGATAGGTTTTAGGTGTTTTGATGAGGTGAAACGTTGAGAAAAAAATGGAAAGGGGTTGATTTTAATGTGTTGGTGGCCGAGGTGGTGCGCGCTGGCCAGGGATGGCGCGCACACGGTGCAGGTGTGGCGTGGGCGTGGTGCAAACAAGGCGCTCAACAGGCGCCATGGCCGATCGATCGCAGCGCCATGGATGATCGTTCGGGAAAAACAGAGGCTCAGCCGATCAATCGGCTCTGTGCGCCGATCGATCGGCGTTGGTGCGCGGGGCGCGCTGCTTGGGCGACGCGCGCACCCAGTGCGCACACGCGGCGCCCATGTGAGCCAACCCGTGAGTTTTTAAAAATTTTCCTATTGCTAAAATATTTTAACCCGATCTTTTCCGACACGTTTTGTACCTATTTTGTGCACGTTTTCCAACCATTTTTGAGGGTTCGAAAAATCCAAAAAATCGAGTCGTAATTTTACCTAATTTTTTTAAATTTCGTTTTAAACGTGGTAAGTGTGAGCCAAATAGCGCACCGAGCCGGGGTGGGTTCGGGGGCATTACACTCCCTCTAGGTGATCAAGTTGAGACCATTCAAAGAGAAACCCCCTAGATTCTTCATCAAAATCTCTGAAAATTGATCCAATCAATGGTGCAAATGATGCTCTTCGTTGAGATTGGAAATTTGTTAAAAGTCATCCCTTAGATAAAGTTCTAGGTGATGCTTCCTTAGAAGTCAAAACTAGAGCTTCCCTTAGAAATCTATGTGCAAATGTAGCTTTTATCTCTCAAATTGAACTTAAGAAATTTTAGGAAACCGAATTGGACAAAAATTAGATTGTAGCCATACAAGAAGAACTAAACCAATTCGAACGGAGCAATGTATGAGAACTTATTCCAAGACCCAAAGAACATCCCATTAGAGGAACAAAATTGGTGTCTAAGAACAAGATGGACGAAAATAGAATTATTGTAAGAAATAAGGCTTGATTGGTTGCCAAGGGGTACAACCAAGAAGAGGGAATAGATTTTGAAGAAACCTTTACCCTTGTAGCTAGACTAGAATCTATTAGGATGCTCTTAGCATTTGCTTGCCACAAAAACTTCACTCTCTTCCAAATGAATGTTAAAAGTGCATTTTTAAATGGTTATATCTTTGAAGAAGTTTACGTAGAGCAACCTTTAGGTTTGAAGTCTATGACAAACTTAACCATGTATACAAGCTTAGGAACGCCTTATATGGACTTAAGCAAGCCCCTAGAGTTTGGTATGATAGGTTGAAAAATTTTCTTATGGAAAGGAACTTTAAAAGGGGTAATATCGATTCAACCTTGTTTATCATGCAAAAAGGGGGATGATTTGCTCATTGTACAAGTATATGTGGATGACATCATATTTGGATCAACAAATGTCTCACTTTGTGATGAATTTGCATCTCTAATGCAAAGTGAATTTGAAATGAGTATGATAAGGGAGTTAAAATTTTTCTTAGGGTTGCAAATAAAGTAAACTCCCGATGATATATTTTTTAATCAAGAAAAATATATTAAACATCTCTTAAAGAAATTTGGATTGAATTCTTCCAAATCATCTAGAACTCCTATGAGCACAACTACGAAATTGGATAAAGATGAAAATGAGATAAGTGTGGATATTAAGAAATATAGAGGTATGATTGGATCTCTATTATACTTAACAGCTAGTAAGCCAGATATTCTATTTAGTGTGTGCTTGCTTATGTGCTAGGTTTCAAGCTTCCCATAAGGAATCCCACTTAAATGCGGTTAAAAGAATATTCAAATATCTAAGTGACACCTATGATTTAAGATTATGATATCCAAATAGTACATCTTTTAATCTAATAGGACATTCCAACTCCGATTATGCTGGAAGCCTTGTAGATAAAAAGAACACTAGTGGAACATGTCAATTTCTAGGTGAATCTCCTGTCTCTTGGTTCTCAAAGAAACAAAATTTTGTAGCACTCTCAATGGCTATCTAGTACTTATCTATATTTGTTTTGGACTAACTTTTGCAATGTTTAAAATGAAATATTATTTGTGTTGAATGACTGTGCAAATTTTTTTTTGATAATGTCAAAGGGAGAGACATAATTGAAAGGTAGAAGATTTTAGCAAATCTATGCTCAAATCTATTTAGTGCAAATATTGTGGGGCAGATTCAATTAATATTGGGGGAGTGAATAATCAATTTATAATTTGTCATTATCAAAAAAGGGGGAGATTGTTAACTTAAAATGAGTTTAAGATTAATTTGTTTTTTGATTATGTTTAATTAAATTGTGTTTAACGGTCGTTTCACGGTAATATGGTTTTAATGGTGATGTTTGCTAAATCGATTAACTTAAGAAATGAATAATTTTGCAAGTACCTTAATTGAGAATACCCTTGAAAAAAGGTATTTAGTACTAATGAAGTTTGTCAAGTGTGTAATAGTCAAAAGAAGGAAAAATCAATTCGGAGTGCTTCAAGTGTTGACCGAAATGCATAGGTGTCGACCGATTACATACAGAGAAGATTGAAGTGTCGACCACGAACTTCGACCGATGGAAACAGAGAAGAATCAAGTGTCGACATGGATACACAGGTGTCGACCGATGGAAACAGAAAAGAATCAAGTGTCAACCAGGATACACAAGTGTCGATCGATGGAAACAAAGAAGAATCAAGTGTCGACCAGAATATACAGGTGTCGACCAAAGGAAACAAAGAAGAAACAAGTGTTGACCTGGATTGTCAAGTGTCGACCGGTTTAATAGATGAAACAGAAGCAATTCAAGTGTCGACCTGGAGCGTCCAGTGTCGACCGAAACATGAAGGTGTCCACCTGTGAAAACAAAAGCATTTCAAGTGTCGACCACACTATAGAAGAAATCGACAGGAACATATTTCAACGACTATCATCTAACACCAATGGTAACAAATGTCGACCACTTCTTAAAGGTGTCAACCGACACTGCTTACAACAGTCTTCTATCTATACTCAACAGTAACAAAGTGTCAATCGATTTTAAGACAGGTCGATCACTAGCAACAAAATCAAAAGAGAACTATAAATTGAAGAATTGAAGAAAGAAGGGAGTACCAACGACATAACCAAGGAATCAGCAAATCAAAATTCTCTCAACTTCAAAGAGCCTTCATCTTTCAATTCTTTTACTCCTCTCCAACTACAAACTTGAGATTACATTTTTGAGAGAGTGTTATTTGAGTTTTGACTCAAAAACCTTGTATTGAAAAATTGAGAAAGAGTGTATCCCTAAGAGAAAGGTGTAAAGGCAGTTGATTGACGCCCGTGAAGTTCAATCAAAGATTATCTCGGAAAAGAAGAAAAGAATCTTCAAGGGGAGTCCTTGAAGCACGGACGTAGGCAAGGTTGGCCGAACCGCGTAAACAATCTCGGTATCAATTTCTCTTTTCCCTTAACTTTTTACTTGTTTTTTATTGCATTCATCTTATCAACTCAATTTGATATCATTAAGTTTATACACTTTAGAGTAAACAATTAATTTGATTGTGATCACAACTAATAAGAATTATAGGAAGCAGAAAACCTAATTCACCCCCCCTTAGGTAAAAACGATCCTACATAAGCATCCACACTCACATAATTGACTAACAGAAATACGACTGAGAGTAAGATTGAGAATATAATAAACATTAGAAAGATACATAATAGATGTAACAATAGAACCAACACCTACTAATGGCATAGAGATGCCATCAGTAGTTATATTTGATATAGAAGAATTGTGGGACTCTATGTTTAAATTGGTAGACATATGATGAGAGACACCTGAATCCAAGACCCATAACGAAGATGATATACATGAGAAACGAGACGAGAACAAACTTTTATGAGAGATAGCTGACATAGCATGGGGTTGTGAGGCAAGAAACTGCTGAAACTGCTTAAACATGGATGAATCTAATAATCTCTAAATAATTTTCAAATCAACAGAATTCACAAATAATCCAACCAAAACAATCAAATCCAACAATAATTCTCAAATAATCCCCAAATCAACAGAATCCATAAATAGTCCAATAAAAACAACCGAATCCAACAATAATTGCCAACTAACAAAAACAACCGAATCCAATCAAAGAAACGCAAACCTGCAATAACAAATCAAAATGGGGAAATCGAAAATACCATAGTTAAGAACAAATACCCGAATCTAATCAAATATAGGCACACTGTTCACGCACTGGTCATCACTGTTCAAGCTACTGGTCACGACTTAACACAAATTGTAACGACCCGACGGTTTCCCCCGCTCGAGCTGTGCAGTCCATGCTTCCACAGGGCCCTGCCACGTGGCAGCTACACAGGTCCACCACGTGTACTCACGATCTTCTCCCCCCACCTGGTTTGAAGAGAGTTTTTGCCTCCACAGGGATTCGAACCCAGGCTCTCAGGCTTCATAACTCACCATCCCTGGTATTCTACAAACTGAAAATTATTCTACTTCTTTTACAAATGAACTCAATATTTATTTTGAAGCTCGTTTTCAATTTTCTCGAGATGAGAATTTTGATATTTTAGATTGATAGAAAAGGAATTCTACCATATATCTTATTCTATCTATAGTGACACGTGATCTACTAACACCTCATTTTCTACTGTAGAATCGGAATCTGCTTTTAGTGTAGGTGGACATGTTTATGATGAATGAAGAGGAAGACTTTCATTGGACCTTGTGGAGGAGTTCATTTGTATCAAAGATTGTCCGACACCAAGACGAGAGAGATCAACAACAAGACGATGAAATTCTTGAGGAATTTACGAATTTGGATATTGAAGACTAGAGATTCCTTTTATTGAATTTCTTATATAATTTGAAGTAATTTTTTTTTTTTCAAATTTGAAATTTTTTTTCAAATTTTTCATTTTTTCAAATTCTAATTTATTTTTATATATCAAAATATTTTTAATGATATTTATGACATATTTTTTATTGGATAGTCTCAAATAATTTTTTTATTAATACATTCAATTTTATATAACTTAACATAACTAATTTTTAAATTAAATGAGTAAATATCATTGATATATAATTATTAATGTTTATTATAATTTTAAATGAAATTTTTTTAAAAACTTATATTATATTAATATAAGTTGAAAATATTTATATACGCTCGGTTCGTTAGACTCGGCTCGTTAGGCTCGTTGATCTAGCTCGGCTCGGCTCGTTTAACTCGTGGCTCGTGACCCGGCTCGAGTTGAAATTTTTTCAGGCAGGCTCATTAGGCTCGTTTAACTCGTTAGATTCAATGAGCCAAAGTACCTCCCTGCTCGGCGGGCTCGTTTGTCATCTCTGTCTATAGATGAAATCTCCATCACTTAAGTAGCTTTCTTGAAGGCAGTGCTTTCATGGCTGCCACTAAAAGCTTGAATCTTTCTCCCATCTTAAGGAACGTGAAGAAAATATATCTGTATATAACCACTATTCCAAGCAAGATTGCTAAATCTATCCACTTTGAGTACTGCATTTCAACTTCCAAAATGTTTCTTAAAATTTTGTCGCCAGTGAGAGTCTCTATCATCCAACCACCCCTCAGGTCGCTAACTCTGGTCATGTATATTCCGCCTTCAAACTCGTTCTTGAACATGTCCTGAAAAACATACTTTTGGAAAACAATGTAGTATAATGGATATTTCCAAAATGGTTTGGGAAGATCGTATGTAAGCCTAAAAACGCCACTGCCTAAGAGCTTCAGAACATGAACACCGACACCGGTGATAATTCTAATAAGAAAATTAGGGACGATGCTCGTAATTGTCATCATCAACCTCTTGACGAGCACCATGCAGGCAAACAAAACTAGTGTGAAGTAGAGGAAATATTCAATTCCTTTGTGAAGTCCAGGAATGTAATAAGCTATGGCTCCAGGAATGAATGATATTAAGAGCAAGAATGGGATGGGAGAGAGTGTATTGCTGATCATAAATGTGCTCACTCCATAGTGCCCGTTTAGCCGTTCTCGTTCAAACAGCTTAATGAAATAGGTTTTATTGGCTAAATATTTTCACTTAATTACCTTGATATTAGGGTTTGATTTTGAAACCTTCATGTCCTCAACAAACGAAGGAAATCCTCCAATTGCCATAAACGTTAAAAACAAGACTACTAACTCTAGTAGGTTTGCTCTAGCCTGAAACAATGAAAAGATTTCTTTGAAAGAGATAGATAAATAGATATATGGAGAGAGAGGGAGACCAGGTATGTGTTGGTAGTCTTGGGCCTTCTCAACCCCAAAAGCTTGCTCAAAATGTGAAACTTTCCCTCACACTTATAAAATACCACCAAGCCCATTCCACAACCGATGTGGGATTAACCCTAATAGTATGAGCCATAGTTTGAATCAAGATCATAGAATGCAGAGGCTAAACCAATAGTAATTGCTATATAGTGTTAGCATATAATATTATTATAATTAGTGTTCTAAGGGTATTTTAGTATTTGATTATTCTCTTTGTTTACCCTATCTATATAAACCTCTTTATGTGTATCTTTTGCACTTAAGTGTTAATGAACAATCCATATTTTCTCTCTATTTCTTTATATAGATGATCAGGCAAAGCCAATAGTAACCTAAATCACAATACGTGTTAACGAAAGATCTTCTTGTAAGAACAACACTCTAAGTAAGGAATCCATCGTGCCTTCTTCTTTTTCTCTCCAAAAGTTCATAATCCTAAAAAAACATCAAAACCCACTTTATATAATTCATTTTTCTACCATTAGAACTAGGGGTGGGCAAGACCGGATCGTGGACTAAGAACCAGACCGGATCAGTGGGTTTGGTCCCTAAATGATGGACCACGGTCCGGTCCTCGGTCCAAAGCCACTGGAACCGAAGACCTTCAATCCGGTCCTCGATCCAGTACTTGAAATCCCGAAGAATCGGGACCGAACTGCAGCATCGAATTTAAACTCCTCCCAGACTCCCTGTCACGAGTCTCCCAGTCCTGACCTAGCTAGCTCTTTCTGTTGGAAGTCACGAACTACTAGTCCCGAATGGCGAAGTGTGAACGGCAAAGATTCGGTGCGAACGGTGAAGTGTGAACCGAGTCCCGAATAGCGAAGTGCGAACGACGAAGTTTCAGTGCGAACGGCGAAGTGCGAACCGAGTCCCGACCTGAACGGTGAAGTGTCGGTCTCCCCTGCGCCGAACTCCTACCCCAGAGTTTCTATACCCTCGCCTGTTCGGCGGTTTCGAGGGCTGAATTCTGAACACCTGACCTCTCTGCTCCGTCCACTGTCCAGTGTCCCAAGACCAGCGACCTCTAATTCAGGGGGCCTCTGTCCAGTGTTTACTCGGCACTCACCCCTACTCCTCAGTCCTCACAGTCACGGCTCAGTAGGCAGTAGCTCACTATAAGTGACTAAGTGTAAAGACTAAAGTGTAGCTCACTGTTAGTGTAAATACTAAAGTGTATGTTTGTGTCTGTGAATTGTGAAATTAACTTGTGTAATGCATACTGCAATACTGCTTATTGCAAAGTGTATGTCTGTGAATTGTGAAATTAACTTGTGTAATTTTGAAATTAACTTGTGTAATTTTGAAATTAACTTGTGTGACGACCCTTACACTGTACCCAATTTCCCGTACATATTTTTCTTTTTATCCTTATACTTTAAATAAACTCTAAGCGGAATTTAAACCAAAATCAGAATTGAAGTCCATGTTTTAAACCATTTAAAACAAAACCCTTTATAACTTTAAATAATTTAAAACAATTAACAAAAAACAATTTAAAAGAATTATCATAAAACAATTAAAGGGGAGGGCATACTTGTCAAATGCCGCGACAATGGAGAGGGGCGATCGATCTCCAAAAATTGCAGGAGATCAATCGCCAATCTAACCAAGTGAGGGGCGATCGATCTCCAAAAATGTAGGAGATCGATCGCCGACCTCAAGGCATGGAGGGGAGATTGGTCGCCCCTCACAATGGCGATCGGTAGCCTTCCAAATTCTTTCATTCTTCTCCTCTTTTCTTTCTCCTCTCCTTTTTATTATACAAGTGATTTCTGGAATCCGATTCCAGAGAGTAGTTTCATGCCTTCTTCATACCTTCTCATACACAAACTAAACAACCTAAACACATATTAAACTTTTTAAAAACGAACCGCGTGGATACGTTTAAAAAGTCATCAAATCCTCCTGTTTTAAACTCCAAGCAGTTCAAATGAAACGTTATAAGAACACGGTTTATATAATAGGTTTTCAAATCGTTTAAAACCTCAAAACATGAACCTAACATCTAGCCAGATCCAAGCATCCTAATATGATCTAACTTTACACATATTTGTCCAAAAATAACCCAGTACTCTCAAAACACGTACATACATCCCCACGGGTCGGGTTAAGCATCGACTGCGCCAACACACTCCCGCGAGCATTCTCCATCAACTGCATCATGCCTCAGGAGGAGGGACATCGTCCTCACCTGTCTCAATGTCTAGATCACATACACCATACAGACACACTATGAGCCAAAGGCTTAGTAAATCCTACGTAAATGCAGATACGTGCAGTGCATATTGAGTTCAGAAATCATGCATAACATACAGAGCGTCGCAGACAGAATGTCACGGAGATCTCATCCCGCTAACCAAAGGGGGCTCATCCAGCGGTCAGACTACCCCGTGCAGTTAGAGGAGGGGGGTACACGCTTACAACACGTACAACCGTGCCTGAGCCACACCTCGCGTGACCAGATAACAGATTACGTTCATTAATTACATTACATGAGATGTGGTATTGGTCAGACACTTAATCGGTCCACACAATAGATCGATAGCCCCCAATCTCTGGGCCACATCGGTTTTATGAAAACATCGTGCGGAAATTCATTTTCATGCTTAGTTAAAATACATAATGCATGAACAGTTCAATATAAATGTAAACAAACAAACATGCGTACCATCAAGACTGTAAAGGAAATAACCTACAAAACGTTTAAACCTAACTACCCAACCAAAGCAACTTAAAACAAACAATCCACTAAGATCCTCGATGCGACATCGAAGTACGGTGTAGGCCAATCGGCCAGAGTAAGTCACGAGAACTTACCTCGTGTCTGATATAGCTCAAGCTCCGTTCACAAGCGTTGTTTGTCTGAGGCAAGACACAATATTCGTCATTAAAACTAATTTAAGCTACTAAACGTCCAAATTACAAAACCTTAACTAAAGGAATTTTCTATAGCTTTAATCAAATTCATTGAGCTATTTCATCGAGCAATTACACGCTCGGCACTTCAAATCCTTAATTACGAGTTTTCCTTAAATCTCGAATTTTTACAAAATCTAACATTTGTCCTAAATAGATTAAATTTGTCCAATAACGTTCAATACGTTCTATACATTCATAAATTGCAATAATCTATCAATTTCGAACCTAAATCACAATTTTAACAAAACCCTAATCGTAAAACCTAAACGTATAACTCCGTTAAAACTGAAAACTAACGTCCGAAAGCTGTAGAATCTTACCTAGAACGTTGATCGGAGGAGAAAACGTGAAGAACGGAGGACGAACGGATCGCCGGCGTGGAGAGAACGTCGACGGCAGAGAGGGAAAGTAGAGAGAGAGAGAACTTGTTCTCTGGAGAACGAGTTTCAGAAATGAAAATCGTTTAAGGCTTTTGCCTTTTTAATAAATTTAATTGCTTAATGACCGTTTTTCCCTTTGCACTTAATTCTTTTTGTTTCGTCATTCGTTTCGTTAATCGGCTAACTATTCTGTTTCACCAAATCTCCTTGTTTCACCAATAAGTCCAACTTATTATTTGAGATTTATTAAAACTGTATGTTTGCAAATCGGGCCTCGTTTACCATTTTTACTAAAACGTCTTTTATATTACGAGAAACGTAATTTCTCGAAATATAGCATTATTACTCCGAAAAATCCCATAAATTCCTTAAAATTCCTATTAATTGTTAGAATCTAAATGACGCTTTCTTTTTGCAAAACGGACCTGATTTGACGTATTTACAAAAATACCATTTATATTAAAATATTAATATCTCGTAAAGCCGGGTATTACATTCCACCCACCTTATTTAAAATTTTGTCCTCAAAATTTGCCCTGGCTTACAGTCCTTGATATTAACGTCTCATGTCTTGCGTCCCTATACTTCGACTTATCATCTGTACATACGGTCATATTTCGTGATTCTAAACTAAAACTCTCTATTCTACTCTTCAATCTCGGCCCTAAATTAGTATTCCCTACTTTTGATTTGATCGTACACGTTCTTATTCAAGTGTTAAGCATAATCCAACCTTTAAATCTCTAATCAATTAACCCAACGACATATTGTCACTTTAATAACTGCTCATGCCCCTTTTTTTGTCAGGGCTGTGCCTAAGCTTCCTAATACCAACCAAACTGAATGTCTACAATTTCATCCAATTTATGGGCTGCAACCACAACCTTTAACATAATTCCATCGACTCAGTCCACAGTCAGGATGCACACTAACTAAATTTCTACGTTGACCTCCTAACCGCATTCCTTACTTTCAATTTTTTTTGCCTATACACGTCTTTGCTTGCGCATCAAATTCTACCAAATCTCTTAAGCCTTCAATTAACGACCCGAGCACGCGTTGATCTATATTTAATCACCCGAAACGTTAAGCTCTCTAACTTATCAATCAATCTCTACTTAAAGATTATCATTATCCTCAATCGTCAAAATAACTTCAACTTCCTAACGTCTTTTAGGTTGACTATCGTTCAAGGACTCCTTACAACACTCAGGTTGTAATCCAAACTCCCATCTATTTTAACTTCAATTCCTTGAATTGAGTTCCTTTAGTTTCTATCTTTCTTATTCTCGTGTTTATCGAATATGTACCTAACCACTTCACGCACTCAAAGCCTTCTCAGATTACTTACTCCAATGCTAGGTCTCAATTACCTTACGACCTTACCGACCTATCGGGTATAACAATTTATATATATATATATATATATATATATATATATATATATATATATATATATATATATATTGGAGCTGTAAGCTAAACTCATGTATAAGTTCGTTGACCTTAACCTTAGTTACTATTACGACCACCCTAGTCCTCATTTCCTTAGTAAGGTTTCCATAGAACTTCTCCGTCAACAGTATCCAAATTGTACACTTCCTTGGGCTCCTTGCAGGTCTTAACAAAATTCTCAACTAAGATTTAAATCTCTAAATTTCACAAACTATCTCGTCGAGATTACCTCGAGGTCTCGGCGAGTCTAACTGGGAGTTAAAGTTACTACCCGCTAGGGACTCATGTCCCATGGTAACTAGGATATCCTAAACATCATATTTCATTTTAAGCTACCTCAATGAATTCTATCACTATGGCTTTAACAAATTTCTCTCACTATCTATATTATGCTCATCTGCCTGACTCGAATCCTTATTACCTCCAGACACAATTGAATTCCCAAGTTTTGCCATAGACTTGTTCTAAACTTTTTATTTTTAACCTCAGATCATTAATGTGTCCATCGGTATCGACTTGTTAACCGTCAAACTTTTGGAACTCATTTAACTTAGTCTCTCTCTAAGTTTATTTAAATGGGTTCATTACAATCCTCATTCTTCCTATTCTTCAAATTGCTAAACTCACAAATCATAAGCCGTGTAACGCTGGTCTAAACTTCCAACCTTACCCTTCATTTAGTCCAACAATCTCCTTCACTTACCCCTGATATCACATAAGGCTTTCTTTGAAGTTACCGAGCTATTTTCTTTCTTTCGTTCTTCCTAGTCGGGTTCTAGATATACTATTCAACTTTTATGAAATAATTCATCCCATGATCTTCTTGTTTGAAAACTTGTTGTAGATGAGTTCACGTCCTTAATCCGAATTTCCTCAAGTTTCCAAATCTTATTCCTCTATTTCTCCAAAAGAAGGATTCAGAAACATCTTTTCGTTAAGGTTAACCCTCGTAGTCCATCACACTCTGATGTTTCTACTTCCATACCGGAGGTAAGTCTCAGGCTATGATCTTTAACTTGAACTGTATTAACTATAGGCCCATAACTAAATTCCCTATACTTTTAAGTCAAAGGAATTTACAATCTCTTACTTTGTCACCTCATTCCACATGCGCTATACACTCTTGTTGATTAACCATTTCCTATTAACGTCGCACACGTCATACTTAGCCTCTAAATATGACTTTTTAATTCAAGGCGTTAAACCCTTCTTTAATTAGCTACTGTATTGGGTTTCTAAAATAGTCCAACCCTTATGTTTAGTCCCACATTCCTTGATCGAGCAGTACCGAGGGCCCGACACGTCTATGCTTTACTCATCCCTTAATGCCCTCGAAATTTCTCAACGTCTCGATTTCGACTTGATCCATCTATTTTCTTCATGGCATTGGCCAGTACGAACACGCCTAAGCTATGCCTAAGTCTTTTGTCCATAATTTAGCATTGACCAATTACATTCTCTAACATTCCTCAGTAGAACCGATTCTTCTTCGGATATCGTTTTCATCTAATTATCTTTACCTCACTCGGATCTAAATTATACGAGTTCTCATTATGTCATATTATTATACTTTGACAACTTAGGTATCCTTTAGTAAGCCTTACATCTAATCTTTAACTCCTTTTTTGATTGATCACATTCTAAATCTGTGAGGGTTCGTCAACTAATGTCCAATTTCTATTTATTTAGCCCTTACATTTCGTAAGTTACGTCCCTCTAATAGTAACTAATTCTAGTGTACATCTTTTGTTGGTTAAGTCAGATTAATGCATAACTTTCTTTCTATAAGTGGCGTCTTCTCGTCGTGGTACTCCTAGGAACTCCTTCTACCCACCTTCTACTATATTTTACCTCTTCATTTTTCAAACCTACTTTTATCTATCGTACAACTTTTGTCATTAAACAATCTCTCAAACTATCCTTTTTATTCTATTGTTCTCCACTCATTAACCGTGAAGATAAAACTATACCTGAAGTGACTGACAATGGGGCAGCCTTCCCGGCTTCAATCGGGGTAATTACCCTCGGTGCTCCTCTCTTTTGATCCCCACCTAGTTGGATTCGTTTCAATAGTGGACAATCCTTGATATAGTGGCCAGCCTCTCCACACCGATAGCACCTATTCGTACCTATCCAGCAATCTCCGTAATGCTCTTTCTGGCATTCCAGACACAAAGGTTTCCGAGAAGTTCCTTGTGCCCGGCTTCCTTTGTTCTGGTCCTTTCTTCCGTCATATACTCTTTTAACACCTCTTCGTTGTTCTTCCTCTCTTGGGTGAAGTTGAAACCCCCTAAGGTACCCATCCACACCATGGTTGCTGGGAGCACTTACCTCCTGAGTCCTGAGTTTTTCTCGGTTCGTCAATATGTCAAGCTGACGGGATTGTCTGTCTATGTATCGGGCTTGTTGGTCAAGATGTCGGGATTGCTGGGCAATGAACTTCTTGAGATGGTCTATCGTATCGTCTCGGTCATCTCGGTTATTTCCTCGACGCACCATATTTGTGTAACTCCTATAAATATTAAAACAAATAAATCCTCTAAAAAATAGAAATCAAATAAAGCTATAAACATACTTACAGTTGAGGAAGGATGTCCGCGTAGTGGCTGTGCAGTCGAGCAGTCTACAGAACCGATTTTAAAATTCGGGGGCTCTTATACCATAACTGTGACGACCCTCACACTGTACCCAATTTCCCGTACATATTTTTTTTATCCTTATACTTTAAATAAACTCTAAGCGGAATTTAAACCGAAATCAGAATCGAAGTCTATGTTTTAAACCATTTAAAACAAAACCCTTTATAACTTAAAATAATTTAAAACAATTAACATAAAACAATTTAAAAGAATTATCATAAAACAATTAAAGGGGAAGGCATACTTGTCAAATGCCGTGACAATGGAGAGAGGCGATCGATCTCCAAAAATTGCAGGAGATCAATCGCCAATCTAACCAAGTGAGGGGCGATCGATCTCCAAAAATGTAGGAGATCGATCGCCGACCTCAAGGCATGGAGGGGCGATTGGTCGCCCCTCACAATGGCGATCGGTAGCCTTCCAAATTCTTTCATTCTTCTCCTCTTTTTTTTCTCCTCTCCTTTTTATTATACAAGTGCTCTCTGGAATCCGATTCCAGAGAGTAGTTTCATGCCTTCTTCATACCTTCTCATACACAAACTAAACAACCTAAACACATATTAAACTTTTTAAAAACGAACTGCGTGGATACGTTTAAAAAGTCATCAAATCCTCTTGTTTTAAACTCCAAGCAGTTCAAATGAAACGTTATAAGAACACGGTTTATATAACAGGTTTTCAAATCGTTTAAAACCTCAAAACATGAACCTAACATCTAGCCAGATCCAAGCATCCTAATATGATCTAACTTTACACATATTTGTCCAAAAATAACCCAGTACTCTCAAAACATGTACATACATCCCCACGGGTCGGGTTAAGCATCGACTGCGCCAACACACTCCCGCGAGCATTCTCCATCAACTGCATCATGCCTCAGGAGGAGGGACATCGTCCTCACCTGTCTCGATGTCTAGATCACCTACACCATACAGACACACTATGAGCTAAAGGCTCAGTAAATCCTACGTAAATGCAGATGCGTGCAGTGCATGTGGAGTTCAGAAATCATGCATAACATAAAGAGCGTCGCAGACAGAATGTCACGGAGATCTCATCCCGCTAACCAAAGGGGGCTCATCTAGCGGTCGGACTACCCCGTGCGGTTAGAGGAGGGGGTACTTGCTTACAACACATACAGCCGTGCCTGAGCCCCACCTCGCGTGACCAGATAACAGATTACGTTCATTAATTACATTACATGAGATGTGGTATTGGTCAGACCCTTAATCGGTCCACACAATAGATCGATAGCCTCCAATCTCTGGGCCACATCGGTTTTATGAAAACATCGTGCGAAAATTCATTTTCATGCTTAGTTAAAATACGTGATGCATGAACAGTTCAATATAAATGTAAACAAACAAACATGTGTACTATCAAGACTGTAAAGGAAATAACCTACAAAACGTTTAAACCTAACTACCCAACCAAAGCAACTTAAAACAAACAATCCACTAAGATCCTCGACGCGACATCGAATTACAGTGTAGGCCAATCGGCCAGAGTAAGTCACGAGAACTTACCTCGTGTCTGATGCAGCTCAAACTCCGTCCACGAGCGTTGTTTGTCTGAGGCAAAACACAATATTCGTCATTAAAACTAATTTAAGCTACTAAACGTCCAAATTACAAAACCTTAACTAAAGGAATTTTCTATAGCTTTAATCAAATTCATTGAGCTATTTCATCGAGCAATTACACGCTCGGCACCTCAAATCCCTAATTACGAGTTTTTCTTAAATCTCGAATTTTTACAAAATCTAACATTTGTCCTAAATAGATTAAATTTGTCCAATAACATTCAATACGTTCTATACATTCATAAATTACAATAATCTATCAATTTCGAACCCTAAATCACAATTTTAACAAAACCCTAATCGTAAAACCTAAACGTATAACTCCGTTAAAAATGAAAACTAACGTCCGAAAGCTGTAGAATCTTACCTAGAACGTTGATCGGAGGAGAAAACGTGAAGAACGGAGGACGAACGGATCGCCGGCGTGGAGAGAACGTCGACGGCAGAGAGAGAGAGTCGAGAGAGAAAGAGAGAACTTGTTCTCTGGAGAACGATTTTCAGAAATGAAAATCGTTTAAGGCTTTTGCCTTTTTAATAAATTTAATTGCTTAATGACCGTTTTGCCCTTTGCACTTAATTCTTTTTGTTTCGTCATTCGTTTCGTTAATCGGCTAACTATTCGGTTTCACCAAATCTCCTTATTTCACCAATAAGTCCAACTTATTATTTGAGATTTATTAAAACTGTTCGTTCGCAAATCGGGCCTCGTTTACCATTTTTACTAAAAAGTCTTTTATATTACGAGAAACGTAATTTCTCGAAATATAGCATTATTACTCCGAAAAATCCCGTAAATTTCTTAAAATTCCTATTAATCGTTAGGATCGAAATGACGCTTTCTTTTTGCAAAACAAACTTGATTTGACGTATTTACAAAAATACCATTTATATTAAAATATTAATATCTCGTAAAGCCATGTATTACAACTTGTGTAGGTGCTCAATTGTTTTCTACTCACTGCTCGCCACTCGACCGCTCTAATTTTGAAAATTGCTCATTTCAACTCACTGTATGTGTTTATTCTTTATTTATGTAATTTTTGTGTTAGTAAAAAATAAATCTGGTGGGAGACTCTTCAGAACTATTGACTGAGAGCATTGTGATTTTTGTTTGCTGTTTAGAATTTTAGATTGTTTTTATCGTGTACTTTTATGCTTGTGACTTTGTTAGGTTGTCTTGCTGTAAATCCAAATCAAATTAAAGATTCTGTTAATTAATTTGCTGGTTGTTTAATTGTATGTCTTGTTTGTTGACTGTTGATTCATGTGTTGTTTGTTGGCTGTTAATTAATGTTGTGGTTGTTTGTTCAATGTGATTTTGCTCTATGGTAAGATGGATCTTTCTGAAAGTGAAAGTTCGCACGTGGATTCGAAAACATATAAGTCTATGGCTTGGGCTTCACTTTAGTAAGGTACCGGGAACAGATCAAGCCAAATATAATTATTGTGGGCAAACATATGCAGCACACCCGACGAAGAATTGGATTTCAAGTATGATAAAGCATATCAAACTATGCAACAAGTATTCACAAAATTTAGATGGTAGGCAACCAACTTAGTCATTTAAAACTGTTGAGGGCTAGAGTGTTAGTACACCCATATTTACTATGATTGGTGCTAGAGAATTTCTAGCTAAGATGATTATAATTGATGAATTGGCATTGAAAGTGGTAGAAGGAGTAGGTTTCAAGACATTTTTTCTGTATCTTAATCCAAAGTTTATTATGCCATCTCGAAGGACAATAGCAAGAGATATTCGAGACATATTTCAGAAAGAAAAACAAAAGTTGAAGGAGTATTTTTTTTTCAACATCGCAAAGGGTGTATTTGACCACTGACACGTGGACCTCTATTCAGAATTTGAATTACATGGTGCTGACATGCCATTTCATTGATCAAGACTGGAATGTGCAAAAAAAGATCTTAAATTTTTGTTTGATACCGAACCATAAGGGTGAGACCATTGGTAAAGAAGTTAAAAATTGTTTGCTTAAGTGAGAGCTTGAAAATGTTACCACCATCACCGTTGACAATGCGTCTTCCAATGACATCGCTATCTCTTATTTGACGAGGACAATTAGAAGTTGGAAGAGGTTGATTTTAGATGGCAAGCATATGCACATGCGTTGTTTTGCACATGTCATGAATTTGATCGTTTCTGACGGTTTGAAAGAACATCAAACGTCCATAGCCAGGGTAAGAAAAGTTGTCAAGTACGTAAGGTCTTTTCCGGGAAGATTGATACAGTTTAAAGCCTGCGTTGATGCAGTGAAAATTACTTGCAAGTGTAATTTGTCACTCGACATTCCTACTCGTTGAAACTCAACATATTTGTTGCTGGCAAACGCTGAAAAGTTTGAAGCGGCGTTTGAAAAACTTGCAGAGAATGAAAGCTCTTTTGTACAAGAAATGAGAGTGGAAGGTGCACCCACAATGGAAGATTGACGATGCATTCGAGAATTTATTAAATTCTTAGAGACATTTTATAAAATGACACTTCATGTTTCTGCTTCTTTGCATATTACAGCAAATACGTACGTAGGAAAAGTCTGCAATTTGAAGATTGCTATTGAGAAATATGGTAACATCGAGAATATACTGCTGAGGAGAATGGCCAACGAGATGATTAAAAAATTTGACAAATATTGGGGATCTTTCGAAAAAATAAACATGTTTGCCTATGTTGCATTTGTTCTTGATCTAAGCTGCAAAACAAAATTTCTACGGCATTGTTTAAACATTTTGTTTGGAAGTGAAAGAGCTGGAGAATACGTAAAGCAAGTAGAGGATGTAATTAAAAGGTTGTATACAGAATATAAAGGTGATACAACCAATGAAGACCAGCCTCCTAGCAGCAGTAGTCAACAAAGGTCTCCAAAGTCAAAGAGTTTTTTGGCGCAAGCTCGTTCAAGTGCAGTGTACTCTATGTTTTATGATCCTGACAATTCTTTTGAGATAGGTGATGAAACTACTGAGTCATATATTGATCTATATTTGTTTGAGAAGTTGGAGATTGTTCAAGATAGTTCTGACATTTTATCGTGGTGGAAGAGATACTCCGACAAGTATCGAATTTCAAGTGCCATTGCGAAAGACATATTGATCATTCCAATTTCTACGGTGGCGTCAGAGTCTGCTTTTAGTTGTGGTGGTCGTATTCTTGACGCTTTTTGCAGTTCTCTAAGCAAACAAAGTGTTGAAGCTCTAATATGCTCACAGAGTTGGATCAAAACTTTTAATCCTTTTAAAGTTTCTACAGATGATTTACAAGATAGTAGTACTACAATATTGACACCGATACAAGAAGGTTCGACCATTCTAATATTGATTTGTTTTGCATATTTATTTTTTTGTATCTCTAAATTAAGCATTAACAAATGTCTTCAATATTGTCATTTTGTAGATGTCGTTGACATTGACATTCCGATGATAATTTTCTAGAAGTACAAGATGACATATCGATGACTTGATATTGTGGTTGTGACAATTATTTAGATTGATTACTTGGTTGCTGTGATGAATTTGACTATGTATTTGGATTTATTATTTAGCTTGTACTTTTAAGTTTTGAAGTACTTGGATAAATTTGGATATTGACTTTAGTTTATTAGCTTGCATTTTAATGTTCGATAGTTACATTTACTTTGTATGTTACGTAGTTGAATTTTTTTTTATGTTGTATTTAGTCTCTTAGATTACATTTTAATATTTGATGAGTTTTAGTTTGTATATTAGATACTTAGATTTATGGTGGATGTTGTATTTTTTTTTTTCATTTTAATATTTGATAGTTGGATTTAGATTTTTAGTTTGTATATTACATACTTGTATTTATTTTGGAGGTTGTATTTATTTTCTTATATTTATCGTTTTTTAAAATTTGTTCGTTTTTCATAATTTTTTTGTTAAAAAAAAAAAAAAAGGTGCCGGGCGGATCCGGGACCAAATCGGGACCGGACCGAATGTTTCGGTGCGAACGGCAAAGTTCAAACAAGAGTTTCAAAAATTACTGCAATGAAGTTTTCCAACTTTTTGATAACCTTTGTCTCATGTCTACTGGTTGTACGGTGTGTTTAGGCCCCGCTTCTGCTGCAAATGAGGTAACAATATTTTCTTTCTTTTCGCACATTTTTGTTCAAATGTTTTATTCCAAATCCAGCTGATTTGATTAAAGTTGGCAAAAATAATATGGTCACTAATTTATTTACACTTCAAATAGTTATTAATAGTAGATATTTGCATGGAATCCAGTTCTTCGCTTCCAATGGGTTCCCTTGCCCAAGTCTCCAAAACCCGTCTGATCTCTTTCTCAAAACCTTAAACAGAGATTTTGACAAGGCAAGTTTCTTTTTCAGAAACCAAAACTTTCTCGTAAAAATAAAATGCAAAAATACATCTCAAAATGTGGTAACTCGACCCCAAGCAGGATCCTGAAAATGCATCTCGCAATCTTTGGCAGAGTCCCACATTGGAAGCACGTTTTCCCAACAAAATGAGGCGAACCGAGAACTTTAACTTTTCCAAAAATAAAACGAAAAAATTAGCCCAACCAAAAGGACCCCGTGAGCATTTCGATCAGGTTCTCATCGTGTGCAACTGCTGAGAAAGTTAACGGCGCACACGTGGCGTCCTATCTAACTTCTTGCGTGGTCCGAACCTAATGCCAGATGTAATGCTGCCATGTGACAGGGATGGAAGTGTAAGCTGAGATTATGAGCTTATGGTACCACTGGGCTTGCCCCTTAAGCACCGTCTTTTCCAACTTGAGGACGAAATCAGCAGAATGTCAACGAAGATTAGAATTATGTGGGGCCGGGGGAATACTTTGTGGCCCACCACTCCCTGGCCTAAGCATTTCGTATTAAACCTGATAGTGTGACATTTTTATTTTCCAAAGTTAAATTTTAATCTAAATTTGCATCATAATTAAGGACTCAAGTCTGTAAAAATAACTTAATTTAGAAAACGCCAGATTTTGCTACCTTCACCAACAAAAAACGTTCATTCAACTTATACTACAGTTGATATAGATGTCAGACGGTGAATTAACGACATCAATAAAAATAGATTCAAATGAAAGGCAATTTGATCTAAATACTTGACATAACGCCTTTTGTACGAAAACCCTGTTTTCGGTTGCATGCTGGCAAGAAACGTGGGCGCGCGTGAGTTTGCGAATGCAGTTAATCCTCAAGCATTTTTTTATGTAGCACCGACGTTATTATGGTAGAACATCCGAATAAGAAGTGACGTGTGGCACCACACATTCCCCGAGTGAAGAGTGCCTTAACATTTTGAGAAACAAATGTCACAGCAGTATGGATAATGCCCAACATTCTTCGCGAGTGAAAAAAGTCACACGCCTTCGACATTGTTAATGCCATGAACATTTTTTAGTTATGTGTCAACGTCTTTTGTAGATCTTTTTTTTTTTAAATGATTTTTCAATTACATTA
>CM039513.1:6178177-6231391 GCA_022432975.1 Begonia masoniana | reverse complement strand
CGCGTAATTAATCTTAGTAATGCCGCTTATGAAGCCAAGAAAACTTCAATTCATTGATTTATTCCAAAAATGAGTTTGATCGTACAGCAAATGAGGTTGAGTGTTACATTCTGTGGTTAGAACCTAATTTATCCATTTCACATTCAAGGTTTTTAACTAGAAGTGATGATAACGACGTGTAGTGATAACCCACATCTTCATGGACGCGAACTAGACTTAGTAATGCGCTTGATGAAGCATTCGAAACTTGCATTTCCAATCAATTTGTCCAAAAGAGTTGATCGGTATCAAGCCCATGAGGTTGAGTGTCCCATTACGTTTGGTTAGACCTAAGTTAATCCATTTCCATTCCATTTTTAACTTGCAGTGAGGAGAACGACTGTATTGAGGACCCAACACACCTCATGGACGCGAAACTAAGACTTAGTAATGCCCTTGATGACGTATTAGAAACTTTACTTCAATCGATTTGTTCCAAAAGAGTTGAAAACAAAAAGCAAGTGGTTGGAATGATTTTTGGATCAAACTAAAATTTCGGACTCAAAATTCAACTTTGGAATGTATTTTAAGCTTTGGGTTAGACCTGCAAACTGTTTAGAATTCGGACTGCGGTCTCGCCGGAGATAATGGTGGAATCTAGCGAGCTTTTAACCAGCGTCGTTGCTGAGTGGATTGGCAAAACTCACCAACTTCTTTTATTAAAAATTTACTATTTGTTCTATTAATAAAATTGTTATTATTTAATTTATTAATATTATTTTTAATTATTTTATCTATATATTTATTTAAACTTAGAAGAACATATATTAATGCTGATAAATATGTTACAACTACCAACTGAAATCTTGACCAATTGTGGACTTGAGGATACTTTGGAATTTAGCAAGTGGTAGATCAAATTTGAGGAAAATATTTAATTTTATACCTAGCATGACATTTTTGGTTGGTCACATTTTTATATCATGTATATATTTTCACTGAACTAGTCAAATTTTGAGCATGCATATTTAATTTACTATTCAACTCTTTTGCTAACATTTGATTTTATATTTTAATTTGTTGTTAACTAGAATAACGAGACAATTGTATATGTCGTGTTCTTAGGCGCAAAAACCTAAACTTGAATCAGAGTATTTTGTGACTTTAACGATTGCAGAGTATCGCTTTTATATTTATTGCCTATGACATAATATGTCCGGAGTCTTTGAATGACTCAACTTTCATTGAAATATTATGCAACAGAGATTTATTTTATTTGTTTACCTCACTATAATAAACTATTTATCACTTACTCTACTGTATAATTTCTAACTTTCTTTACAACTAGCATGTTCTTATACTAGTAAATTAAATGTTAAAGATAAAACTATATTTCTATTGAGTTTAGTCGACTTTTCGAAAACAACTCTTCCATTTAAAGTTTAACTTAAAGTAATTCTCAGTTTTCCCCGTAAGAGTAAATTGAAGTCTTTTTCTCTTAGGAATTTTACTTTCTTTAACAGATTTAATTTACTTTTAATGATGTTTGCACTGTAGTTCTCTTTTAATATTTATTTTATTTTTTGCACAATTTTAGACTTTATTATTTATGTTATCTGAATATTACCGTTAGATCCTTTATTGGGCCATGACTTTTGGAAATTAAACTTCGCTGTGGCTAATTAAATTGAAATATTGGACCGGACAATTCAGTTCCTTATTGAGCTAGACCGTTTCCTGCTCTGTCTCGGACCTACTTTGGAGCGTGACAATCCCCCAACAGAGAGTTCTCACACAAGTGATAGTTTTGTTAATTTTTTGAGCTTACCATCCGCAAGTGGTAAAGGAGGCCACCTCACAAGCTACATGTACTTTATTTGCTAGATAAACATATTATATTACATGGCATCAACAAAAATAGTGAAGGACCAGATATTCATCTTAGGTGTATAATTTGGCACGTCTTACTATTTGGACGAATGAATTGTCACTATTAATGGACAAAGATAAGGCAATGGTGTGCCCACATGTTCATAATCGATTGAGTTTACATGCACTTGTTATCATAAGGTTATATGTTATAACTTATGAAAACACACAAGAAGTTTCACTTTATCTAATAGTCTGCATATGAAGTCTCCATCACTTGTGGGTTATTGGTAGATCCATCGTGAAGTCTATGGTCATCTTATTGTATGAATTTTTCTATCATGATTGTTTCTTAAATATTATCAAAAGAAACAACACGTACAACTTTTATTTGTTTAACAAATAATTATAGGATCTTTAAATAATAGATTTTCACATACTTTATAATCAAGGCAGACAGTGAACCAAAATCTCAGAAGCATAAAGTTGTTTTCCCTCGTAAAGATAGACATCATGATTTCTTCTTTTAGCAAGGAAGAGATTTAATTTACCTGGATCCATACGTGCGAAGTGATTCTTTATTGGATTTTTCTCTCCCTTTCCCTTCGTTTCTTCAGTGAAGATTTTGATGGAGAAAAACCTTCTATGTTTTCGGCAGAGAGAGAGAGAACCAGAAAACCTCTTTTTCATATGCATAAAAGATTAATTTCCATCAAATTAATCCATTAATATTACAACAACCAATAGCATTTGCCCACCTTGAGCCATATCACGTGGGCATCATAAAGTGTTGCGTCTTCATAGAGTCTTCATTGAAGACTTTTGCAGCACAATAACTAATGGGTATTAAATGCCCAACATTCTCCCACTTGGCTCAATGGTCATAATCTATAATACTTATACGCAAAATATGGAGCAAATATAACATCATTATTGAATATATGATTAATATGGATCATAGCGGTCATATGTCTATTATAACGACATAGTTCCTTCCATGTATCACATACTAATTTTATACTCAACATCATCACTAAAAGGAATAACATAATGGTCCACATTAGTGTCTTTCTTAAAGACAAATCCCGTTTATAACTTCATCAGTTCATAATGTCATTATGAATGCATTCATTATAATCAAACAGAATTCATAAATATATATCAGAAACTATCAATAAGGAGCTCAAGAGTGTCTTGTACATAAAGAACACATACTTAAACATACAGTTAACTTTCAGAAATGCCCATTCGTTCAACATGTTCCGTAAATATCTTTGGTGGCAATCCTTTAGTTAACGGATCCGCGATCATCAGATTTGTGCTTATGTGTTCGATTGACACCCTTTGTTTCTGAACTTCTTCTTTAACGGCCAAGTATTTCAATTCTATATGTTTAGCACCTTTGGAATACTTGTCGTTTTTAGAAAAGAAGACTGCTGCGGAGTTGTCACAATATATTTTCAGCGGCTTGGCAATACTGTCAACAATTCCAAATCCTGAAATAAAGTTCTGCAGCCATAAACCCTGAATTGTAGCCTCAAAGCATGCTACAAACTCAGCCTCCATAGTGGACGTAGCAGTAACAGACTGCTTCGCACTCTTCCATGAGATTGCGCCATCGGCTAAAAGGAACAAATAGCCAAACGTGGATTTTCTGGTATCCACACATCCAGCATAATCAGAATCTGAATATCCAATCACTTCCAGATGATCAGATCGTCTATAAGTGAGCATGTGTTCCTTCGTTCCTTGTAGGTACCTAAGGACTTTCTTTGCAGCTTTCCAATGCACTATGCCCGGATTACTTTGATACCGTCCCAGTATGCCGACAGCAAAACTAATGTCGGGTCTGGTACAAGTCTGTGCGTACATCAAGCTGCCCACAATAGAAGCATAAGGAATGTCTTTCATTTGTGTACGTTCCAATTCATTCTTTGGACATTGATTGAGATTAAATTTATCTCCTTTCTGAATTGAAACAACACTTGCCGAACATTTCTCAATTCTGAATCTTTCTAGAACTTTATTAATATAGGCTTTCTGAGACAATCCCAACAATCCTTGTGATCTATTCCGGAATATTTCAATTCCAATCACAAAGGATGCCTCTCCCATATTTTTCATTTCAAAGTTCATATTAAGATATTTCTTGGTTTCGTACAGTAATCCAAGATCATTAGTAGCTAGCAAGATATCATCAACATACAGAATCAGAAATATAAACTCACTCCCATTGACCTTTAGATATATACACCGATCAACGATGTTTTCCTTAAATCCAAAGGAGGTAATGGTATCATTAAACTTAAGATACCATTGTCGGGAAGCTTGTTTAAGTCCGTATATTGACTTCTTTAATTTACACACCATGTGTTCTTGTCCTTTAATGATAAAACCTTCAGGTTGGTCCATATAAACATCCTCATCTAAAGTCCCATTCAAAAAAGCAGTTTGATGGTTCACGTACCATGCATGAACATGTTGTCGAAATGACAAACATGGCAGCAAATACCCATTAGTTATTGTGCTGCAAAAGTCTTCAATGAAGACTCTATGAAGACGCAACACTTTATGATGCCCACGTGATATGGCTCAAGGTGGGCAAATGCTATTGGTTGTTGTAATATTAATGGATTAATTTGATGGAAATTAATCTTTTATGCATATGAAAAAGAGGTTTTCTGGTTCTCTCTCTCTCTGCCGAAAACATAGAAGGTTTTCTCCATCAAAATCTTCACTGAAGAAACGAAGGGAAAGGGAGAGAAAAATCCAATAAAGAATCACTTCGCACGTATGGATCCAGGTAAATTAAATCTCTTCCTTGCTAAAAGAAGAAATCATGATGTCTATCTTTACGAGGGAAAACAACTTTATGCTTCTGAGATTTTTGTTCACTGTCTGCCTTGATTATGAAGTATGTGAAAATCTATTGTTGCAAGATATCATCAACATACAGAATCAGAAATATAAACTTACTCCCACTGACCTTTAGATATATACACCGATCAACGATGTTTTCCTTAAATCCAAAGGAGGTAATGGTATCATTAAACTTAAGATACCATTGTCGGGAAGCTTGTTTAAGTCCGTATATTGACTTCTTTAATTTACACACCATGTGTTCTTGTCCTTTAATGATAAAACCTTCAGGTTGGTCCATATAAACATCATCATCTAAAGTCCCATTCAAAAAAGCAGTTTTCACATCCATTTGATGGAGCTCTAAATCATAATAAGCTACCATTGCCATAATAATTCTGAAAGAATCCTTTTTCGAAACAGGAGAAAAAGTTTCTTTGTAATCAATACCATCTTTCTGAGTAAAACCTTTAGCAACAAGTCTGGCTTTATTTCGTTCGATATTGCCATTAGAGTCGCGTTTGGTCTTAAAGACCCATTTACACCCAACTCTTTTACAACCTTCAGGCAATTCGACGAGTTCCCAAACTCCATTCTGTTCTATTGATTTTAACTCATCTTTCATGGCATCTAACCATTTATCAGAATTTTCACTTTCTATGGCCTGTGAAAATGAAACTGGATCATCATCAAGTCCTAAGTCACATTCGGACTCTTGAAGATAAACCATATAATCATTCGAAATAGCAGATCTTCTTTCTCTTACAGATCTACGTAATGGTATTTCTTGTGGTTCATCTATCATAGGTTCATTCACCTCATTATGTGGAGTTTGATCATTAATTTGTTGTTCGTGTAAGTCATGGATACCTTCAACAACTGTTGGAACAACAACTTGAGTAGAAGTTATGGGTATTGGAACTTGCACCCTAACTTCTTTAATTTCCACTTTACGTGGTTCCAAACTCCCACTGATGTCATCACTTTCAATGAACCTAGCATTTCCAGTTTCAACAATTCTCGTACTATGGCTAGGACAATAAAATCTATACCCTTTTGATTTTTCTGGATAACCAATAAAAGTTGTACGTGTTGTTTCTTTTGATAATATTTAAGAATCTATAATACTTATACGCAAAATATGGAGCAAATATAGCATCATAATTGAATATATGATTAATATGGATCATAGCGGTCATATGTCTATTATAACGACACAGTTCCTTCCATGTATCACATACTAATTTTATACTCAACATCATCACTAAAAGGAATAACATAATGGTCCACATTAGTGTCTTTCTCAAAGACAAATCCCGTTTATAACTTCATCAGTTCATAATGTCATTATGAATGCATTCATTATAATCAAACAGAATTCATAAATATATATCAGAAACTATCAATAAGGAGCTCAAGAGTGTCTTGTACATAAAGAACACATACTTAAACATACAGTTAACTTTCAGAAATGCCCATTCGTTCAACATGTTCCGTAAATATTTTTGGTGGCAATCCTTTAGTTAACGGATCCGCGATCATCAGGAACTTCTTCTTTAACGGCCAAGTATTTCAATTCTATATGTTTAGCACCTTTGGAATACTTGTCGTTTTTAGAAAAGTGGCCTGTGAAAATGAAATTGGATCATCATCAAGTCCTAAGTCACATTCGGACTCTTGAAGATAAACCATATAATCATTCGAAATAGCAGATCTTCTTTCTCTTACAGATCTACGTAATGGTATTTCTTGTGGTTCATCTATCATAGGTTCATTCACCTCATTATGTGGAGTTTGATCATTAATTTGTTGTTCGTGTAAGTCATGGATACCTTCAACAACTGTTGGAACAAAAATCCGGCATGAACAGTAAAACCGGCAATGAACAGTAAAACCGGCATGAACATGTATTTTAACAGAAAACTTGTATGCAGCAAATACACGATTTTTCAGTATGGAAAATCAACAGTTCTAAAACCTGGCTCTGATACCACATGTATGAATTTTTCTATCATGATTGTTTCTTAAATATTTTCAAAAGAAACAACACGTACAACTTTTATTTGTTTAACAAATAATTATAGGATCTTTAAACAATAGATTTTCACATACTTCATAATCAAGGCAGACAGTGAACCAAAATCTCAGAAGCATAAAGTTGTTTTCCCTCGTAAAGATAGACATCATGATTTCTTCTTTTAGCAAGGAAGAGATTTAATTTACCTGGATCCATACGTGCGAAGTGATTCTTTATTGGATTTTTCTCTCCTTTCCCTTCGTTTCTTCAGTGAAGATTTTGATGGAGAAAAACCTTCTATGTTTTCGGCAGAGAGAGAGAGAACCAGAAAACCTCTTTTTCATATGCATAAAAGATTAATTTCCATCAAATTAATCCATTAATATTACAACAACCAATAGCATTTGCCCACCTTGAGCCATATCACGTGGGCATCATAAAGTGTTGCGTCTTCATAGAGTCTTCATTGAAGACTTTTGCAGCACAATAACTAATGGGTATTAAATGCCCAACATTTATCTCATTTTCACTTTGGAATAGATAGAGATTGCATTAGTCAACCAAATGCTTAACTTTATAATGTTGGCATGTTAAGTGCTTCAGCACAAAGTTAGTCACATCATGCCTCAAATCTTGTTTATCAACACTTTCTTTTCATATTTTGATACATCTTTGTACTAAGGTGAATAATAAACATTGATATTTAAGCCTCAACAACGCAAGAACCAATCAGTTCTTAGTCACTTAATAACTCAAGAGCCTATCATCACAAATTTCTCAACCTTCAAGTTGTTATTGCTGTGCAAATGATAAAATTTTTCTTCGAGCTTAACATCTAACCATTGCATTATCCGATCTTCATCAACACACACTTGAATCCAATTCATAATGCATCTATAAACACAACGTATAATTTCTTGCTATCAAATGTAATTAGAATTGTTGCACTTGTCTGTTGGCGCTTCAATTTCTCGAAAGCATCCATAATACTTGGAACCTAGTAGAACCAGACACTTTTCCAGATAAATCTCGTCACTTTCGTAGTTATCGAATAAATAATCTCTAAGAACCACCAATAATAGCAAACCAACCTTAACTCCTTATTTTATCACATTTTCATATGGCCTCAATCTGAGCAAGATTCACTTAGATTCTTAATTGAGATGCGATATTTTTTAGAAATTTCACATTAGTAATTTACAAGTTATATTTTTCTCTCTTCGCATGTAATTATGATTTAAAAGAATTTAAAAAAAAAAAAGATAACCCTACATGTTTCTAATTGTGGACAAATTTGACTAAGTTAGCTCATTGCATTCTAATAAAGAGTAACTACACCCTTATGCAAACTTAGTCGCATTTATAACAATTAATGCCCAACCACCAAAGTAGTAAGGCTATTAAAAAAAATTACAGGTGGGAATTGTATATGTTGTCACGGCAAGGGGCCCACAAACGTTTTGGTAGTTAGTGTTGTCTTGAATTTGAGGTTGCCATCTTCATTGTCGGAATGTTGTGTCTAATTTGATACCATATCAGAGGAGCTTGCCATTCACAGCGAAATTAATTATGCTTGCATTATTCTTGGGACCAGTTCCGTATGTAATTTATTGCATTATTTTTTTAAGTGACGTTTAAACAATTCATTGGTTAAAAAAAAAAAAGATAAGTATTTGATAAATTAATATTTAAAAAATTATTTTATATAATTTATTGTTTGGTAAATAATAATATTTAATTGCTTTAAAATATTAAACTATATAAAGTACATAAACATATTTTGTAAAATTTATTATTTATGATAAAAATAAAATATTTATATTAAAATTAAAAATTCAAAGAAATAAAAAATTAAAATAAAAGGAGAGTGTTGGTTTGGGCCCAGTTTCTAATTGGTTTGATTTTGATTTTGTGTTTTTTTTGAAATGGGTCGATTTGCATTTGGTTTTTGGTCGTCCATTTGGGTATATACCTATTAATTTAAAAAAAAAAATACAAAAACTAAGTTGAAAACTGAACAAAAATCAATAGAAGTCTTGCCCAAATCAACAACCCAAAGTCCAAGCCTACCCAAATTAAGAAAACCCAAATTTGAAACTAATCCAAGCAAAAACAAATAAAGAGGAACACATTTAAATCCGTAAAATCACTTTGCAAATCAGAATACTAAAATGTGTCTTTGGGTTGAATTCTAAATCTCGTCTTCGATTTCTTCAACTGGTAGTTGTAATTTTCTATGTTACTACTACTCTATCGAGACACAAACCAAACTTTTTGTATTTTCTAATATGACGAGAGATGGAGAAAACAAAAAATAACTTGTCGTTTTGATCTAGTGATTTCAATATTTTATTTATTAATTTTGTCGGGTTTAAATTTGATTCATCAACTACATCGAGTAATTATCCAACATAACATAAATAAGCTTTCAAGCTCGTCTCGGAGTGAGTATGACTGCTCGCAAACGAGTGCAGCCCTCGCACACCCCAAATTTAGGATCGAAGAACTTATCAAAGTTTTCACAAATCACGCATTCGAATTTGAATTATCTAAAATAACCATAAACTAAAAAGTACAAGCCAAAAGGTAGGAAATTTGATGATTGTATTTGATTGCATGAGTGGTTGAAATATTATTTAATGTATCATATTTTTGTGATACATAATATGTTTGAAACGCTTCACGACACAGAAATGGAAATAATTGTTCCTTTGTGGTCCATCGTAGTACGTAGGAAATTTAATGATTAGAGGCATAGATGTAGGCATTGTCGTTTCTGTCAAATAATTGATCTCATCTCATCTTTTAAAACAAAATCAACATGTCCGGAAGGATTGGATTCTTCAAACATAAATCACCAGAATCACCTTCTGGACATTAGTTTCATAAGTAAGATTATATTTATTTTTCGTTGAAATTTCAACTTAATAACGTTATGAAAATGCGCTCTTTGATTTCAAATCCCTAAGCTTGATCAAGATGTCCTTGGTGTTACGATTTTTGGAGGTGGTGTTGTTGCCTGGTGTTCGGATCGTTGAGACTCTTTTTGATACGTGGACGGTGTCTTCGTTGATTTTGCTCACCAACCAATCTTTTTCATTAACGAGTGGTGTCGTCGTTGGCAATTCGTAGGCATCCGGATGACGCTGTTGGATCTCCGGATCGCTATAACTTTTCAATTCTTTTTAACTCATGGGGTGGTTTTGAGTCTAAGATAGCCACATTTCTCTGATGGTGTGTTAGAATGGTCTTTGAGTGATCCTTCTTTTTTACTAGAACTATTTCTAATGAAGGTGGAGACTTACTTTATTATAGCTACTTAGGTAGGTAGCAATGTTTCCACACTTACACCACTAATGGCTTGTTGAGTCTACTTTAAAATTTATATAAAAGATTGAATGATCATAAAATCATTGGATCCTGGAGTCCGTTTTGAAATGAAAGAAAAAAGTTTTTGAATTTAAACCTATGCAATGCATTTTTATGATCATTTCATAGTTTTGAAAGAAAATAATAGACAGTTTTTACGTTTATTTGAATATAATATAGGTCAATTTCTCCAAGTTAGGATTGTGGATGCTATTGCTTATGTTGTTCGTCGAGGTGTTGTTCCATTTTTTGTTCTCCTCTCTTTATATCTTGAATGTTATTTTTTCATAATAAGAGACTCTTTGTTTATATTATTTTCTTTCCTTGGTTCATATAAATTTTGGGAGTTTGACATTTTATTTCATGCACAACATTTCATTGAATTATTTAAGTTTTACACTATCTCATTTTTATGTACTCGCTACGTCGACTTTAACTCATTGTTTGTGTGTTAAAGCTCAATTTATTTTAAAATCTTCTGTAATAAAATCTAATTTTGGATGTACTGTCAAATTCTCTCCAAGAATCGGGTTGTTCAGCCCTACATTTTTGTCTAGGTCCATCTTCGGGTCGTAACAACGGTAATGGTGAACAATCCAACCCATGGGAGGATTAAACCATTGTTCGACCTTCAATGGAAATTAAGATAATTGCAATGGAAAACAAAAAATATGAAATAATATCTATTCCTCAAAACTTTGGGCTCACCCAGAAGTCCAACAACCACATCAAAATATTTTACAATAAATGTCCCTAATAAACTATTGTGTGAACTTTATGAGGAATAGATATTATTTCATATTTTTTGTTTTCCATAATAGTCCAAAGAAACAAAATAAATTAACTAGAGTTTCACTAAAAGAAGAGTCACTCGATATAGAAAATAACTAAGAAAATATAAATGACGAGTTTAATCCTATGTCACCTTCTTAGGGGGATGTCACTAAGATGAGTTGAGTAAACTTAATAGAAATTATAAGTTCTTAGTATTTTGAAAATATAGATAGCATGCATACAGTAAAATCATGTGTCAAAAACTAAACATTATTAAAACAAGTTTTCGCAACCATAGGTAGGATAAGTGTACAGAATAAACCCACAATATATATATGTTGTGAAAATAAGACATTATTGTAAAGTACAAAAACTTTGGTGAAAAAGGATTCATGGTCTGCGAAAACACTATACCTAGGCAAATGAGCAAAAATGATATTAAGAGATTCAAATGTAATATAATAACTCGGATTAGATTTAGAAATTTGCACTAGGTGACACAATACAATCAACAGTCTCATTATTCTATTTACAAAATGAACAAACACATTTTTAAACAAAATCTTATATTTTGAACAATTGTTTTGAGTACAAGGGTTTTTCTACGTGTTTTAAGTTTCCGCTATGTATTTTCTGTTCGATTTTATGAATTTGAGTTGGAAGCATGTTTTGAATGGTTTTTAAATGGATTGGGAAGCTATCGGGAATTTTGAGTGAACTTTATGTGGAGTTTGTAATAAATCAAAAGAAAAAAAAGGGTTGGCGTTAGATCACCCCACAGGAAGTGGGGCGATGTAACGCCCCGGCATGAACAGTGCCAAGACACTGTTCACATGAACGGACGGGGGCACTGTTCACATGAACATGTGGGGGCACTGTTCACATGAACAGTGACGCTGGCGCTATTCACATGAACAGTGCTTAGAAAAAAAAAATCTATTATTTTTCAAGGTGTATTTCAAGATGTGTTTTTCAAACGTTTTCTATTGATTTCAAGCGGGGTTAAAGGGATAAATATTTTAAGGTTTAGTTTAAAGTTTGCGAAAAATTTATGTGAAAAACATGCTAAGACAAATGATGTCAAGTGATGTAACGTGTGTTGAGAAAATAAAAGGTTTTGATATTAAACTTTATTTATGGCATTTAAGTTGTGTGTGTGGCTTTTGATTGTATAACCGATAATGTTTAATTTGAGAGTTTCTTTGTGGGTTTAAGAGTTATGAGCATTTGGTGATATTTAAGTATTTTCACTATTAGTATTCCACGGTGGTTTCTTTTGTAAGCCTATAAAGGCATGATTAGTTGAAAGGAAATTCACATCTTTTCCAAATTTTGTCCTTTACATTTTTTCTTTTGCTAACAAAGTGGTATCAGACCGTACAAAAAATAGAGTGGATAATTGTAACGCCCCGAGTTATCTGAACCGGGTTCGCCACACATAATACTAAACCGAACTATGACTTTCTGAGTAAATTTTAAAATTTCATTCAACGATCAAGACTTGACCCTTAAAACATTAAAACTTACAGCGAAAAAACATTTGTATGAACAACATTTATTAAATAGTTAAAATATTGAAGACAGTTGGTTGAAAAAGAAAAGAAAACAAAACACATCTGCCACTGAATAGTTTCATCGGTAGATATAGAGACAAAAGAGTCTCGGCAGTAGAAGCCGTACAAATTACATCTTCCACTCACAGAACGACAACGTCTTACACTTGCATTCACCGCTCACAAAACGACAAACATACTCTGTGATGACCCGTATGTGTAAGTATGGTACGATGGCTGCACGAACCGGAACTCGGCTGGCGGTACGTCCGCGCGGGCGAATCGGAAGGTGACGGGTCGTAAAAAGGGGGTCGTCACAATCCCACATCGCTTGGGGAAGTATGTAAAAATGAAACATATGTAAAAAGACCCTCCCAACATAGCAAGACGCGTTTTGGAGCACAATTGGCAACGGATCCCATAAGAACTCCGAAGTTAAAAGTGCTTCGGCGAGAGAAATTCTAGGTTGGGTGACCTTCTGGGAAGTTCTCGCCAAACAAAGCCGTGAGGGGAGGATATTGGGCTACGGCCCAATCCCCAGAGCGGACAATATCTTGCTGGGAAAAGGGGTCGTTACAAATGGTATCAAAGCCTGTACCCAACCGGAAATGTGGCCAACGAGGACGTTGGGCCCCCGAGGGGGGGTGATTGTGATGACCCAGATGTGTAAGTATGGTACGATGGCTGCACGAACCGGAACCAGGATGACAGTACGTCCGCGCCGGCGAACCGGAAGGTGACGGGTCGTAAAAAGGGGGTCGTCACAATCCCACATCGCTTGGGGAAGTATGTGGAAATGAAACATATGTAAAGAGACCCTCCCAACATAGCAAGACGTGTTTTGGAGCACAATTGGCAACGGATCCCATAAGAACTCCGACGTTAAAAGTGCTTCGGCGAGAGCAATTCCAGGTTGGGTGACCTTCCGGGAAGTTCTTGCCAAACAAAGCCGTGAGGGGAGGATATTGGGCTACGGCCCAATCCCCAGAGCGGACAATATCTTGCTGGGAAAAGGGGTCGTTACATACTCAGCTCACATCTACCGATAGAACAAACTGCATCTTCCGATCACTAGACGACAAAAATCCTCAATTCACATCTACCGATCGCAAAACGACAAATTTCTTTCTACATCTTCCGATAGATATAATATTCGACATCATCCGGTCACAAAACGACAAGTTCTAATTCTCACATCCACCGATGGACTACATCCACCGATAGACAAAACTCTCGACTTCTACCGATGGACTAAATCCACCGATAGACCAAAAATACTCAACATCTGCCGATAGACATCATCTACCGATAGATCAAAAAAAATACTCGACATCTGCCGATAGACATCATCTACCGATAGATCAAAAATACTCGACATCTGCCGATAGACATCATCTACCGATAGATCAAAAATACTCAACTAAAACAGCATAACAACAATTTCACTCTAAATAGAGAGAACTCCGACTACCAAAAGAACTTGAGCATTTTACTAAAAATTGTTCAAAACCACCTAAATCCGTATATTACTACAAAATTTGATAAAAACCACTATTAAAACCAACAGAGTATCATTATCAGAAAAATCTCAAATTGTTTTCAAAACATCAAAACTACCACTGTCATAAAAACTCTCAACACACTTAAATTGAATCATGGTTCACCGAACCTTCTCATCTACTTCCACTAGTTAAACCGCCCCATCAGTTGCCAGATCGATGCATGAATGCACCCCTCCAACCTGGCTAGTTCTCAGCAAACTCAGAGAACACACCTGCTGTCACTTCACCTACATCACAAAACTCATCTATTAGCCTAATGCTAAGTAAGTAAAGCAGTAATGAAATGGAATGCTGAAACATAAATTCTTAAACATGCAGTTTCTACTTTCTCATCTCAGTTGCATATGCATTCGTTTCTGATCTGATCCCTCTGTGAAATTGGGAGTTGGATCACTTCTCCCAATGTCATACATCCTCTCTCTCGATTAAGGGGAAGATTTGTTCCCTTAACAACTGTTCAGATCCCCCTTTGAAATTAGGAGTTAGATCACTTCTCCCAAAGTATAAATCTCTTCATAAGTTAAGGGGCGGATTAGTTCCCTTAATAGTTTATCTGTTACAGTCTGTTCATTTCTTACCATGCCAGTTCATGTAAATTCATTTTCGCATACTTTCCAAATATGATACATGACATACAAACACATTCAAGCAAACATAATCCTACTGTTTTGTGATGTAGGCCCGAACGCACAAGCAAACTTCACTTACCTGGTCTCCTGGAAAGTATTGGGTGGAAGACTACCTCGGAAGCTTACTCAAACCTAAAGTCATAGACAGAACATACATTAGACTTTCTTTAAACTCCATTATAAACCGCAAGAATTCTAGAGACACTAGTTTGGAAGCTTAGTTCATTGAGCATTCCCGATTTACCACAAAACCCGAACTAGCTCACTCATACGGCATTACACAAAACTCACATTTATACTCCCCCAATCATCGATAGCTATCAGTACAGCAATGAATCGAAATAGGGCTTACCTAGTTTGGAGAAGAATCAAGTAGAAGAATTGCCTAGAGAGCTCTGCTGCTTGAGCTGAAAACCGAAAGAGGAAAAATAGGGAATAGTGGTGGCTACAGTGCATTAATCACAAAGTCTCTTTCTTTAAATAGGTTATTACTATAGGTCTCTATTTACCATTATGCCCTTACTTAGTCACTCATTAACCTAATCAATATTTCCCCCCAATTTCACCCATAAAATGTATACTATTAGTTGATAAAATAAGTCGGCTCAATGAAACCGGGTGCTACAATCTACCCTCCTTAAAAGAATTTTGTCCTCAAAATTCAATACCTGAATAATTCTGGATGTTGGTCCATCATGTCTTGCTGGCGCTCCCAAGTTGTCTCCTCTATGTTCTGGTTATGCCATAAGACTTTCACCAGTGGAACTTCTTTGTTGCGCAACACTTTCACGGCATGGTCTAAGATCCTTACTGGTTTCTCCTCATATGTAAGAGTAAGATGAACTTCAATACTCTGTTGTTCCATAATCTGAGATGGGTCTCGTACACACTTTTTAAGCATAGAGACGTGGAACACATTGTGAATTACTTCCATAGAGGCTGGCAATTGTAACTGATAAGCTGATTTCCCAATCCTTTTCAAGATTGAGAATGGTCCAATAAATCTGGGGTTCAGCTTTCCTCTCTTCCCAAATCTCACAACTCCTTTGAATGGTGATACCTTAAGAAAAACTTCATCACCTACTTCAAACTCTAATTCCCTGCGTCTTCTGTCGGCATAGCTTTTCTGTCGGCTTTGAGCTGTTAAGATCCTCTGTCGGATGAGGACAATCTTTTCCACGGTATGTTGCACAAAGTCAGGACCAATCAAACGTGTTTCTCTAACTTCATCCCAATACAAGGGAGATCTGTATTTACGTCCATACAATGCTTCATACGGTGTCATTCCTATTGTTGCCTGAAAACTGTTATTATAGGAAAACTCCACCAATGATAAATATTTACTCCAAGAACCCGGAAATTCTAATACACATGCACAGAGCATATCCTCTAGTGTTTGGATAGTCCTCTCGGATCGTCCATCAGTTTGAGGGTGAAAGGCTGTGCTAAAGTTGAGCTGTGTACCCATAGCCTTATGCAAACTCTTCCAAAACTTAGATGTAAATATAGAATCTCGGTCTGAAACTATGGTACATGGAACTCCATGTAACATAACAATCTCTTGCACATACAATTCAGCAAGCTGATCCATCGAGTATGTCATCCTCATTGGCAGAAAGTAGGCAGATTTGGTTAATCGATCAACTATTACCCAGATTGCATCATGTCCCTTTGCTGTTCTAGGCAATCCTACAACAAAGTCCATCGTTATTTGTTCCCATTTCCATTCAGGAACTGGTAAGGGTTGTAATGTTCCTGCAGGCCTCTGATGTTCAGCTTTAATCTGCTGGCAAATCAAGCACAATCCTACATACTCTGCCACACATCTCTTCATACAAGGCCACCAATAATGTTGTCTGAGGTCCTTGTACATCTTCGTACTTCTAGGGTGGATAGAAAATCTAGAAGAATGTGCTTCAGAAAGAATCTCATCTCGAAGTTCTTTAATGGCAGGAACAAACCATCTATTTCTAAACTTAAGGATCACTTCATTGGAATAATTGAAATCTGAGTTAACAGTGGATTCTATACTTAATCTGTACTTGTTGCACTCGTCATCATTCGTCTGAGCTTCCTTTATTTTCTCCAGAATAGTAGGCTTTAAGGTTATGGCTTAAAGCATAGCGGATACACTGGATACTGCTTCTAGATTAAACCTTTGAAATTCTGAGTCTAAGGCTAATGACATATCGAAAATCATAGTTGGGGTTGATGTTGTTACTCTACTCTAAGCATCAGCCACAACATTTGCTTTGCCGGGATGATATTTAATCTCAAAATCATAATCCTTTACGAATTCCAACCATCGACGTTGCCTCATATTTAATTCCTTCTGTGTGGAGATATATTTCAGACTTTTATGGTCCGAGAATATTGCACAAGTTTGTCCATACAGGTAATGCCTCCAAATATTAAGTGCAAATACCACTGCAGCTAATTCCAAGTCATGTGTAGGGTAATTCTTCTCATGAGTTTTCAACTGTCTAGAAGCATAGGCTATTACCTTTCCTTCTTGCATCAAGACACAACCAAGTCCAATCTTGGATGCATCACAGTAAATGCTAAATTTACCATTATCAACGGGAAGTGTTAATATTGGGGCATTGGTCAATTTCTTTTTCAAGGTCTGGAAACTGGATTCACACTCCTCTGTCCAAGCATACTTGATATCTTTCCTTGTTAACCGAGTGAGGGGTGTTGCAATCTTTGAAAATCTTTCAATAAATTTTCTGTAATATCCTGCTAATCCATGGAAACTCCGAATATCTGCAGCACTCCTCGGTCGAGGCCACTCCTTGACTGCATGAACCTTGGCTGGATCGACAGATATTCCATCTCCAGAGATCACGTGACCAAGAAAGTGAACTCTGTCCAACCAAAACTTACATTTGGAAAACTTAGCATAAAGTTGGTGCTGTCTAAGTACTCCTAACACCAAACCCAAATGTCTTGCATGCTCATCCTTAGTACTAGAATAGATTAGAATGTCATCTATAAACACAATGACAAACTTGTCCAAATACTCATGAAACACTCTATTCATAAGATCCATGAAGGCTGCCGGTGCATTAGTCAATCCAAAGGACATAATCAAAAACTCATAATGTCCATACCTTGTGCGAAAGGCAGTCTTTGGGATATCTTTAGATTTAACCTTCAACTGGTAATAACCGGACCTAAGGTCAATCTTAGAGAAAACTCTTGCACCATTAACTTGGTCGAATAAATCGTCAATCCTTGGCAATGGATACTTGTTCTTGACAGTTAGCTTATTTAGTTCCCGATAATCAATACACATCCGCATCGATCCATCCTTCTTTTTGACAAAAAGGACAGGTGCACCCCACGGTGAAAAGCTAGGGCGTATGAACTCTTTCTCCAACAGATCCTCCAACTGTTTCTTTAATTCTTTAAGTTCTGTTAGTGCTAACCTATATGGATTCTTAGATACAGGCTCAACACCTGGGTAAACATCCACAACAAATTCAATTTCTCTATCAGGTGGTAAACCAAGAAGGTCATCTAAAAATACTTCAGGAAAGTCTTGGACAACTAAGACATTTTAAGGATTTACCTTTCCTACAAGTTGTGTGTCTAAAATGATAGCTAAGAAGCACAAATACTCTCCACCAGGGGAAGGTCTAGTGTTAATAGAAGTCATCACAGACATTTCCTTACTCTTCTTTGAAGCCTGAAAGGTATGTTTCAAACTACCAGGGGGTTGGAAGCTAACTATTCCAGTCCTACAATCAATTGTGGCGTGGTGCTTAAACAACCAGTCCATTCTTAGGATTACATCAAATCCCATTATATCCATAATGATGAGATCAGCAGGTAGATCCTTGTTTCCCACTATCACCACACTATTAAGCATCACTCGACTAGAGTGCATGCATTCACCAGAGGGTAACATGACACTAAACATATGTTCAGATGGCGTAGGTTGTACATCTAACTTAATAGCAAATGCAGATGCTATAAATGAATGCGTTGCACCAGAATCTATTAAAGTAAAAGCAGGTATAGAGTTGATCAATATAGTACCTGACACTACAGCGGGCTGTTCTTCCCCCGACTCCATCATGGAGAATATCTTCGGTTTAATCGTAGCAGGACCACTCTTGAAAGCTTGGCAGTCTCTGCTAATATGACCGACTTTGTTACAATTGTAGCATCTGGTGATTCTAGGCTTCGGGCATTCTTTGAACGTGTGCCCAACCACCTCACAGTTGAAACACTTCCCAAAGCCCATTCTACACTCGCCCGGGTGGTTCTTCAGACACTTAGGACACTGGGGAAATTTCCTGGCATTCTGTATTTTCCCTCTTGTTCTTTGGCTATTCTGGCCTTCACTTGGCCTCTTCATTCCTCTTTGTTGGTGTGGCTGGACAAACCTTTGGGGGACCTCCTTTGGTCCAGCACACTTCCTTTCAGCTTCTTCCACTTCCATAGCAGTGGACACAACTTCGCTGAATGTCAAGCCTTTAATACCACAAAATTTAACTCATCGGTAAATTTCCGGCTTCAGTCCATGCACAAATTTGAACACCTTATCCTCGTCCTTGTGAGCAAAATGTCCAGCAAACCTGGACAAGGACTCGAATTGCCTACTGTACTCGGCCACAGCTGTCTGCTTCAAGTTCAGAAACTCCAACTTCTTTGCGATCTGGACGGTGCTGCTAAAATACTTCTCATAGAAAATGTCCCTGAATTGTGACCAAGGCATCGCCAAAACATCTGTGGTGGTCTCTATTGTTTCCCACCAAAGTTGAGTATCACCAGCCAAATGAAATGTTGCCAACGTGACCTTGTCTCTTTCTCCAATATTGGCACACCTAAACATACTCTCAATCTTCCTAAGCCACCCTTCAGCAATAACCGGATCAGATGACTGTCCATCAAACGTGGGTGGTCGTAGCCTCCTGAATCTATCTCCAGAATGTTCATTGCTAGAACTCAAGTTGGCACTTCCCTGTACCTCTCGGTTCAACAGCACTCCTAACTGATCGGACTGCTGACGCACTAGGTCTGTTTGCTGACGCACCAAATTTGTTCGCTGCCTAATCACGCTAGGATCTTCTTCACGTCCCGGATTCAGTATTTCTCTTGGTACTCTTGGTCTTCCTGGTCGTCTAGACATCTTACTAGATTCCTGCATAGGGTTAACTACTCTCATAAACATCTAATAACTAAGGCTAACATAAACACTTACAGTTGTTGGAGTACTCCCATGTGACGATTAGCACTGATGAGTAATCTTTTGAACGGTTTAACTGAATGTCTCTGATACCATACTGTAACGCCCCGAGTTATCTGAACCTGCTTCGCCACACATAATACTAAACCGAACTATGACTTTCTGAGAAAATTTTAAAATTTCATTCAACGATCAAGACTTGACCCTTAAAACATTAAAACTTACAGCGGAAAAACATTTGTATGAACAACATTTATTAAATAGTTAAAATAATGAAGACAGTTGGTTGAAAAAGAAAAGAAAACAGAACACATCTGCCGCTGAATAGTTCCATCGGTAGATATAGAGACAAAAGAGTCTCGGCGGTAGAAGCCGTACAAATTACATCTTCCACTCACAGAACGACAACGTCTTACATTCGCATTCACCGCTCACAAAACGAAAAACATACTCAGCTCACATCTACCGATAGAACAAACTGCGTCTTCCGATCACTAGACGACAAAAATCCTCAATTCACATCTACCGATCGCAAAACGACAAATTTCTTCCTACATCTTCCGATAGATATAATATTTGACATCATCCGGTCACAAAATGACAAGTTCTAATTCTCACATCCACCGATGGACTACATGCACCGATAGACAAAACTCTCTACTTCTACCGATGGACTAAATCCACCGATAGACCAAAAATACTCAACATCTGCCGATAGACATCATCTACCGATAGATCAAAAAAATTACTCGACATCTGCCGATAGACATCATCTACCGATAGATCAAAAATACTCGACATCTGCCGATAGACATCATCTACCGATAGATCAAAAATACTCAACTAAAACAACATAACAACAATTTCACTCTAAACAGAGAGAACTGCGAATACCAAAAGAACTTGAGCATTTTACTAAAAATTGTTCAAAACCACCTAAATCCGTATATTACTACAAAATTTGATAAAAACAACTATTAAAACCAACAGAGTATCATTATCTGAAAAATCTCAAATTGTTTTCAAAACATCAAAACTACCACTGTCATAAAAACTCTCAACACACTTAAATTGAATCATGGTTCACCAAACATTCTCATCTACTTCCACCAGTTAAACCGCCCCATCAGTTGCCAGATCGATGCATGAATGCACCCCACCAACTTGCCTAGTTCTCAGCAAACTCAGAGACCACACCTGTTGTCACTTCTTCACCTACATCACAAAACTCATCTATTAGCCTAATGCTAAGTAAGTAAAGCAGTAATGAAATGGAATGCTGAAACATAAATTCTTAAACATGCAGTTTCTACTTTCTCATCTCAGTTGCATATGCATTCGTTTCTGATCTGATCCCTCTGTGAAATTGGGAGTTGGATCACTTCTCCCAAAGTCATACATCCTCTCTCTCGATTAAGAGGCGGATTAGTTCCCTTAACAACTGTTCAGATCCCCCTGTGAAATTGGGAGTTGGATCACTTCTCCCAAAGTATAAATCCCTTCATAAGTTAAGAGGCATATTAGTTCCCTTAATAGTTTATCTGTTACAGTCTGTTCATTCCTTACCATGCCATTTCATGTAAATTCATTTTCGCATACTTTCAAAATATGATGCATGACATACAAACACATTCAAGCAAACATAATCCTACTGTTTTGTGATGTAGGCCCGAAGGCACAAGAAAACTTCATTTACCTGGTCTCCTGGAAAGTATTGGGTGAAAGACTACCTCGGAAGCTTACTCAAACCTAAAGCCATAGACAGAACATACATTAGACTTTCTCTAAACTCCATTCTAATCCGCTAGAATTCTAGAGACACTAGTTTGGAAGCTTAGTTCATTGAGCATTCCCGATTTACCACAAAACCCGAACTAGCTCACCCATACGGCATTACACAAAACTCACATTTATACTCCCCAAATCATCGATAGCTACCAGTACAGCAAGGAATCGAAATAGGGCTTACTTAGTTTGGAGAAGAATCAAGTAGAAGAATTGCCTAGAGAGCTCTGCTGCTTGAGCTGAAAACCGAAAGAGGAAAAATATGAAATAGTGGCGGCTACAGTGCATTAATCACAAAGTCTCTTTCTTTAAATAGGTTATTACTATAGGTCTCTATTTACCATTATGCCCTTACTTAGTCACTCATTAACCTAATCAATATTTCCCCCCAATTTCACCCATAAAATGTATACTATTAGTTGACAAAATAAGTTGGCTCAATGAAACCGAGTGCTACAATAATGGCCAACGGTGGGAGAATGGGTCCGCTTCAACTACCAATGCTTACCAAGCTCAACTATGACAATTGGAGCATCAGGATGAAGGCGTTACTAGGAGTACAAGACTTGTGGGAAATCGTGGAAAATGGTTTCCAAGAGCTGGAATGTAACACTCGACATTTTGGCAATGTAAATATTCTCTTGAATTATTAAACGGAATTAATGGGAATATTTATACAATGTATGTTTTTATGAATTTGCCGATGTTTTCAAATGAATGTGAGTAATTCGCAAAACCGATTCGACGAACTAAATAGTAATTTAGTTGAAAACCAATGGAAGAGCAATATTGGAAACCAATTAAGGTTGGTGGGAGGGAACTAATGAGTATTTGACACTTGGCAAACTTGTTGGAGAAGCCAAGCCCCTCTTCCTCCTTCCCTCCTGCGTGAAAACTCTCCAACTTACAATTTTCATCTTTTCTTCACTGTTCTCTCTTCCAGGCGACTGAGACAAATTTCTAAAACTTTGTTTCTCCTGTTTCCTTCTGTTTCCTTCAGTAAAGGTAACCCTTTTTCATTAGTTAACAAGTTTAGGTTAGTTAAACCTTAGTTTTTTTGAAGTTTAGGTTAATGTCTGATTTTTCCTGCTATAGGTTCGCGAACCACAGTATACGTGTGTGAAAAACTTTCTGCATTTCGGACAACACGTAAGTTCATGGGTATAAGTTGGCCCTTAAGGCCCTACAGCATGGAGATACTAGGTTTTGGTTCGGGTAGTTAGGTTATAGGTTAGGTTTTAAGTTAAATGTGTTCTGTTTTCATGTTTGTTTTTATTCTGTCACCTGTATATGTTGAGTTTAAGCATCGTATCTGTTCATGCATATACGTTTTCTGGAAAACCATGTAAATGTTTTTCAGCACCGTATTTGAAGTACTGAAAGTTAAAAATGTGAATGTAATGTATGGTTAAGTGTGGACGAGGACTGATATCCTGTTATGTACTCCTGTTATGTCCTGTTGTGGCATGTACTCCTGTTGCGCTAGCTCTTCCTCCCACTTATACCTTCTCGTCCAGTGAAACGTAATGTAATGTTCATGTATTTGGAAAAATATTCATGCACAGCATATGCATCACTGTATTTCATGTTCTTACTGAGCTCTAGGCTCATAGTTGAACTCCCTGTTGTAGGTATGGATCCTCCAGATGAGGACTTTGTGCCTCAAGCTGAGGAATAAATGAAGTTGGCGGATCGAGCTCATGGGGATTGGTTGCTGCAGTCAGACAAATGTTATTCCTGTGAGAATGTATTTTTGAATGTTATGTCAAGTCCTGTATAGCTTTTGAAGTCCTAAAACCGATGTATAGAATTCGTGTTGATGTTTTAAAACCTCTGTTTTGATAGTGGAATGTATGTATGTTTCGAAATATTCTGGAATTGCTTGAGAGTTTCTCCTTTAGGTTGTGCATGGATTTTCTCTGATTTTAGAGCTATCCATGCAGTTTAGTTTCTTAAACTTCTCTCATGTTTTCTGATATGTCCAAAATCATGTTTTGAATAAGTTTCTGAAGTTTGAAGTTTTTATGCTTTATGTTTTTATGTCTTCCTGTTAAAACAGTCGTCCATTCTGACCTTTAAAAACATTTGTCTATTTTGCCTTTAAAACAATCGTCCATTCTGCCCTTTAAAAACAGTTGTCCATTTTACCTTTAAAACAGTCGTCCATTCTGCCTTTTAAAATAGTTGTCCATTTTGCCTGTAAAACAGTCGTCCATTCTACCCTTTAAAAATAGTTGTCCATTTTGCCTTTAAAACAGTCGTCCACGCCTTCTGTAAAACAGTCGTCCACAGCTTTTGCACTTCTGTCATCCACAGCTTCTGCACTTCAGTCGTCCACAACTTCTGCACTTCAGTGGTCCACAGCTTCTGCACTTCTGTCGTCCACAGCTTATGCACTTCTGTCATCCACAGCTTAAGCACTTCTGTCGTCCACAGCTTATGTACTTCAGTTGTCCACAGCTTCTGCACTTCTGTTGTCCACAGCTTCTGCACTTCAGTCGTCCATAGCTTCTGCACTTCTGTTGTCCACAGCTCCTGCACTTCTGTTGTTCACAGCTTCTGTACTTCTGTTGTCCACAGCTTCTGCACTTCTGTCGTCCACAACTTCTGCACTTCTTTCGTCCACAGATTCTGCATTTCTATTTTCCATTTTATGCCTTTGATTTTATGTTTGGCAATTTTAAAAGTTAAAAAAAAAATTAGTCCACGTTTTAAAATGTCCCGAGTGAGGCTCTTTGATCTCGATCGGGTCGGGGGTCGTCACAGTTATGGTATCAGAGTGAAATTGGATTTTAAAAGCGATCCTGTAAACTGTCTTACTGCGCAATCCGCCACGTGAGATCGTTCCACCAACTGTGAGTGTTTAAGTTCCCATAAAAGTCTGTTTATTAAATTTGATTATTGTTTATAGGATTTTCTTATAAATGGAGAGAAGGCATCAGGATGAAGCAAGCGATAGTGCCAGGGCCATCGATCGCTTAACCGAGGTGGTCGGCATTCTGTCTCGCATGATGGCTGAAAATGGGAACAATAACCATGCTAATGCTCCACGTGATACTAGTGGAGAGAGATTCCGGCGACTCCAACCGCCTATGTTCGATGGATTATCAACAGATCCTACTCACGCCGAGGAATGGATCTGGCAGATCGAACGTATGTTCAACTATGCGGAAGTGGAGGAAAACAAGAAGGTGATCTGCGCCTCGTTCCATCTCACCAAAAGTGCTGGATTTTGGTGGGACACGGTATAGTCGACTACAATAGCATTGAGCTGGGAAGGATTCAAGAGGATCTTCTATGAGAAATACTTCGACCGCGGTGTGAGGAAGGAGAAGATGACCGAATTCTCTCGACTGCGACAATTTGGAATGGTGGCCGAGTATGTTTAGAAGTTCGAGTCACTATCCCGTTATGCACCTCATCTAGTGGCCACCGACGAGAATAAGGTACACCAGTTCATTCAGGGTCTGAAGATGGACCTTTTACGAGGGATCACAACTGGAGGATTTGATGAGGCCCCGTATACGAAGGTAGTGGCCAAGGCTTATCAGTTGGAGGCCTTAGAGGCGAAGTCTCAGAGATATAGAGATACATCAAAGAGAATCCTACATGATGCCCCTCAACAGCCACAACAAAGGGGTCAGCTTGGGCAACCACGACAGCAATAGAACAGGGGTGTTAAGAGGCACAATGAGATTGCTGTTTATCAAGATAGAGGGAAAAGACCAATGGGAGCTCTTCAGCTTCCTGTATGCCCGCGTTGCCAGATGAATCATACGGGGGAATGCTGGCTCTTCACTGGCCGATGCTTCTGATGTGACAAGGAGGGCCATCAAGTCTGGAATTGTCCGATGCCTGACACGAGGCCGAATCGTGCTGTGCCGAGGGTTTTTGCAATGATAGAGGAAGATGATGACGCCCAACACACAGCGATCACAGGTACAATATTGATTTGTAATGCACCTGCTTATACCTTGTTGGACACGGGGGCCACACATTCGTTTGTGGCAATGGACTTTGTGGGTAGGGAGAACTTATGTATTGTGCCGTAGATCAACCCTACAGTGTCATGCTACAGTCCGGAGAGTTTATGCACTCCGAGCAGGCAGTGCAGGGTGATATAGTGTCAATTGGAAACCAGAAACTGTATGCCAATCTTATCATCATCGGTATGAAAGGATACGAAGTAATTATGGGAATGAAATGGGTGTTTCGACATCACGTCACCATCAACTGCAGGTCCGGGCTCGTGTCTTTTAAGCGCCCGAACGAGGTAGAGTTCTCCTATCAGGCAATACCAAAGAAACACAATATGCTTGTTATATCCTCCTTGAAAGCTCAACAGCTGATGAGGTCAGGATGCGTCAGATTTCTTGCCTACGTAGTAGATGGTCAAAGACAAGCTGAGGTGGAACTTCAAAATATTCCGGTAGTTTGAGACTTCTCAGAGGTTTTCTTAGATGACTTACCGGGATTGCCACCTGATCGTGAAATCGAATTTGAGATTGATATATGTTCTGGTGCTGAACCTGTATCGAAGAATTCGTACCGTATGGCGCCAATAGAGCTGAGAGAGTTAAAGGCTCAGCTAAAGGAATTGGTGGACAAGGGCTTTGTGCGCCCTAGCTTCTCTCCGTGGGGTGCTCTAGTCTTATTCGTTAAGAAGAAGGATGGGTCCCTACGTATGTGTATTGACTACCGTGAACTGAACAAGTTAACTATCAAGAATAAGTACCCGTTGCCGAGGATCGACGTCCTATTTGACCAGCTACAAGGGGCTCGGGTATTCTCAAAAATTGATTTACGCTCCGGTTATTACCAGTTGAAGGTCAGAGCTAATGACATTCCAAAGACCGCATTCAGGACTCGATACGGACACTATGAGTTCTTAGTGATGTTGTTTGGGTTGACTAATGCCCCGACAGCATTTATGAACTTGATGAACAGGGTATTCCAGGATTTTCTAGACAAGTTTGTGATCATCTTCATCGACGACATCCTAGTTTATTCTCGAAATGAGGTGGAGCATGAAGAGCACTTGGCTATTGTGCTGTCAACTTTAAAACAGCATCGATTGTACGCCAAACTGTCGAAGTGTGAATTCTGGTTGAGCAGGATTAACTTCCTAGGCCATGTGGTGTCTGCAGAAGGAGTGTCCGTGGATCCAGCCAAGATTTTGGCAGTGAAAGAATGGCCGAGACCGAGAAATGCCAGTGAGGTACGGAGTTTTATCGGGTTAGCTGGTTATTACAGAAAGTTTATCAAGGGATTTTCGTGATAGCGAAGCCTATGACCAGCTTAACGAGGAAGGATATCAAGTACAAGTGGTCTGAAGCTTGTGAAGTGAGTTTTCAGACACTTAACAGAAGTTGACCACTGCTCCTTTGTTAGTATTTCCAGTTGAAGACGACAAATTCAGTGTATACTGTGATGCGTCCAAGGTTGGCTTGGGATGTGTATTAATACAAGAAGGGAAAGTGGTGGCATACGCATCCAGACAATTGAAGAAGCAAAACTACCCTACTCATGATCTGGAGTTAGCGGCAGTTGTTTATGCACTGAAGGGATGGAGACACCACTTGTATGGGCAATCATGTGAGGTGTTTTCAGATCACAAAAGTTTGAAGTACATATTTACCCAGAAAGAGTTAAACATGAGATAAAGGCGGTGGTTAGAATTTGTGAAAGATTACGATGTTGAGATTAAATACCACCCAGGGAAAGCTAACGTGGTAGCCGATGCATTGAGTAGGATGCCAGCTACTATGCAACCAGCTATGTCGACCGTATCAATGCCTTTGAAGACAGAGATCCAAAAGTTTAATATGGAGATAGTTTCTGGGCTATCGGTCATGCTAGCGGACTTGACACTACGGCCCACCATCCTGGACCGAATTAAAGAAGCCCAGAAGACCAATTCAAAGGAAATGGCTGATATAGTAAGCAAGTTACCTATGGCCTCTTCTGATTTCAGTTATTCGGGAGATGGTATTCTGAAGTTCAAAGATAGGTGGTATGTTCCGAGAGACGAAGAGCTGCGAAGGGACATTTTATCGGAAGCCCACTCGTCTTCTTTCTCTGTGCATCCTGGAAGCACAAAGATGTATCAGAACTTGAAACTTCACTTCTGGTGGCTAAATATGAAGAACGAAGTAGCTAAGTATGTGGAGTCTTGCATGATATGTCAACAAGTCAAAGATGAACATCAACGACCAGGTGGAACGCTTCAGCCTCTTCCGATCCCTGAAAGGAAGTGGGAGAATATCACTATGGACTTCGTTGTTGGCCTACCGAGGACGGCTAAGGGCCATAATAGCATATGGGTCATAGTAGACAGATTGACGAAGTCGGCCCATTTTCTACCTGTGAAGACGCATTCTCCATGGATCAGTATGCAGAGCTATATATTAGCGAGATCATCAAGCTGCATGGGGTGCCAGTATCAATTGTATCTGACCGGGACCCTAGATTCACGTCGAGGTTCTGGAAAAGCTTGCAACACTCCTTGGGTACCAAGTTAAACTTCAGCATAGCCTTTCATCCACAGACTAACGGACAATCCGAGAGAATGATCCAGATACTGGAGGATATGTTAAGGTCGTGCGTGCTGGAATTTCATGCTCCTTGGAGTAGATACTTGCCGTTAGTGGAGTTCGTTTATAATAATAGCTACCAGACTACGATCGGCATGGCTCCATATGAAGCTCTTTACGGCAGGAAGTGTAGATCCCCATTGTGTTGGAATGAAGTCGGAGAAGCCAAGCTTATCAGCCCTGAGTTATTACAGCAGATGTCCGAGGTGATTGCTGCTATCAAACAACGAATAAAAATTACTCAGAGTCGACAGAAGATTTACGTGGACCATTGGAGAAGAGACTTAGAGTTTGCTGAGGGCGATGAAGTATTCTTGAAAATGTCGCCTTTCAAGGGCGTAATGAGATTCGGTAAGAAAGGAAAGCTCAGCCCACAGTTCATTGGACCTTTTCCCATTTTGAAGCGTGTGGGAAGCATGGCTTACAGACTACAGCTGCCAACGTCAATGGATGAAGTTCACAACGTTTTTCATATTTCGATGCTGAGAAAGTGTGTTCGAGATCAAACTCAAATCGTGAAACAAGTGGACTTTGATATCATGCCGATGCTGACATTTGAAAAAAGGCCAATACAGATTTTGGATACTTCACTCAAGGTGTTGCGCTACAAGGTAGTCTCATTGGTGAAAGTTTTATGGCGCAATCATAATGTGGAGGAAGCCACATGAAAAAGACAACAAGACGTTAGAGCCTAATATCCGGAGCTATTCGCTTAAGCAAATTTTGGGGACAAAATTTCTGTTAAGGTGGGTGGAATGTAACACCCGACATTTTGGCAATGTAAATATTCCCTTGAATTATTAAACGGAATTAATGGAAATATTTATACAATGTATGTTTTTATGAATTTTTCGATGTTTTCAATTGAATGTGAGTAATTCGCAAAATCGATTCGACGAACTAAATAGTAATTTAGTTGAAAACCAATGGAAGGGCAATATTGGAAACCAATTAAGGTTGGTGGGAGGGAACTAATGAGTGTTTGACACTTGACAAACTTGTTGGAGAAGCCAAGCCCCTTTTCCTCCTTCCCTCCTGCGTGAAAACACTCCAACTTGCAATTTTCATCTTTTCTTCTCTGTTCTCTCTTCCAGGCGCCTGAGACAAATTTCCAAAACTTTGTTTCTGGAAAACCATGTAAATGTTTTTCAGCACCGTATTTGAAGTACTGAAAGTTAAAAATATGAATGTAATGTATGGTTAAGTGTGGACGAGGACTGGCATACTGTTATGTACTCCTGTTATGTACTCCTGTTATGTCCTGTTGTGGCATGTACTCCTGTTGTGCCAGCTCTTCCTCCCACTTATGCCTTACTGTGCAGTGAAACGTAATGTAATGTTCATGTATTTGAAAAATGTTCATGCACAGCATATGCATCACTGTATTTCATGTTCTTACTGAGCTTTAGGCTCATCATAGTTGAACTCCCTATTGTAGGTATGGATCCTCTAGACGAGGACTTTGTGCCTCAAGCTGAGGAATAAATGAAGTTGGCGGATCGAGCTCATGGGGATTGGTTGCTGCAGTCAAACAAATGTTATTCCTGTGAGAATGTATTTTTGAATGTTATGTCAAGTCCTGTATAGCTTTTGAAATCCTAAAACCGATGTATAGAATTCGTGTTGATGTTTTAAAACCTCTGTTTTGACAGTTGAATGTATGTATGTTTCGAAATATTTTGGAATTGCTTGGGAGTTTCTCTTTTAGGTTGTGCATGGATTTTCTCTGATTTTAGAACTATCCATGCAGTCTGGTTTCTTAAACTTCCTTCATTTTGTTCTGATTTTCCAAAATATGTTTTGAATCGTGTTCTAGTTTGAAGTTTTATGCATTTCGTTTTATGTCTTCCCTGTTAAAATAGTCCGTCCTTCTGGCTCTTTAAAAACAGTGTCCATTTGCCTTTAACGTCGTCTCATTCTGCCTTTAAAAATAGTTGTCCATTCTGCCTTTAAAAACAGTCGTCCATTCTGCCCTTTAAAAATAGTTGTCCATTCTGCCCTTTAAAAATAGTTGTCCATTCTGCCTTTAAAAACAGTCGTCCATTCTGCCCTTTAAAAATAGTTGTCCATTCTGCCTTTAAAAACAGTCGTCCATTCTGCCCTTTAAAAATAGTTGTCCATTCTGCCTTTAAAAACAGTCGTCCATTCTGCCCTTTAAAAACAGTTGTCCATTTTGCCTTTAAAAATAGTTGTCCATTCTGCCCTTTAAAAACAGTTGTCCATTTTGCCTTTAAAAACAGTCGTCCATTCTGCCCTTTAAAAACAGTTGTCCATTTTGCCTTTAAAAACAGTCGTCCATTCTGCCCTTTAAAAATAGTTGTCCATTCTGCCTTTAAAAACAGTCGTCCATTCTGCTCTTTAAAAACAGTTGTCCATTTTGCCTTTAAAACAGTCGTCCATTCTGCCCTTTAAAAACAGTTGTCCATTTTGCCTTTAAAATAGTCGTCCATTCTGCCCTTTAAAAATAGTTGTCCATTCTGCCTTTAAAACAGTCGTCTACACCTTCTGTAAAACAGTCGTCCACAGCTTCTGTACTTCTGTTGTCCACAGCTTCTGCACTTCAGTCGTCCACAGCTTTTGCACTTCAGTTGTCCATAGCTCTTGCACTTCTGTCGTCCACAGCTTCTGCACTTTTGTCGTCCACAGCTTCTGCACTTCTGTCGTCCATAGCTTCTGCACTTCAGTTGTCCACAGCTTCTGCACTTCTGTTGTCCACAGCTTCTGCACTTCTATTGTCCACAGCTTCTGCACTTCTGTCGTCCACAGCTCCTGCACTTCTGTCGTCCACAGCTCCTGCACTTCTGTCGTCCACAGCTCCTGCACTTCTGTCGTCCACAGCTTCTGCACTTCTGTTGTCGTCCACAGCTCCTGCACTTCTGTCGTCCACAGCTCCTGCACTTCTGTCGTCCACAGCTCCTGCACTTCTGTCATCCACAGCTTCTGCACTTCTGTTGTCCACAGCTTCTGCATTTCTGTTTTCCATTTTATGCCTTTGATTTTATGTCTGGCCATTTTAAAAGTTCAAAAAAAAAAATAGTCCACGTTTTAAAATGTCCCGAGTGAGGCTCTTTGACCCCGATTGGGTCGAGGGTCGTCACACGGAATCAGGAGCCGATCAAGCGCAAAAAGACGCGTTAAAGGAGAAAAGAAAGAAGGACAAGAAGGCCCTTTATATCTTGTACCAATCGGTGGACGAAGACACGTTTGAGATCATTGCCAATGCCAAGACATCAAAGGCGGCATGGGACAAGCTCCAATCGACTCATAGAAGAGCTGATAGTGTGAAAAAGGTATGATTGCAAACTCTACATGGCGAGTTTGTATCATTACAAATGGAGGTGACGAAGGTGATAGCGGAATATCACATAAAAGTAATGGTCATTGTCAACCAATTGAGACGGAACGGTGAAGAAATTTCCAATGTTCGTGTCATGGAGAAGGTTCTACGGAGCCTAAATACAAAGTTTGAGATCATCGCCATGACAATCGAGGAGACCAAGGATCTCGAGAACATCTCGATTGAACAATTCATAGGCTCGTTGCAAGCCTATGAGGAGAAAAAGAAAAGGAAGATGGACCAAAAGGAGACCGTAGAATAACTTCTCCAACTCATACTCAAGGAAGAGAACAATTGTGGACGTGGAAGAGGTCGCGGTGGTCGAGGTCATGGTGGAAGAGGAGAAGCCAACACCGACGTTTCTCAAAACTCTCGAGGAAGACTAGGCTGATGTCGTGGACGACGTGGTGGAAGGTCTGGGAGAGATAAATCTCAGGTAAAATGTTATAATTGTAATAAATATGGACATTATGCGGATGAGTGTTACTCGGTGCCGACTGACCGAAAGCAAAAGGACTGGTCAATTGCCGGCACTTCCAACCCCATCAAAGGGAGTCCAATTATGCGGAGGAAAACGAGACCTTATTCTTGGCTTCAAAAGGAGAAGAAGAGAATCAAGATAGCAAGTGGTATCTTGATAGCGGAGCCTTAAATCACATGTGTGGGAACCGCGAGATGTTTGTGGAGTTGAATGAGATGGCGAAAGGCAATATTGCTTTTGGAGACAATTCTTTGGCCGCCATCAAAGGAATAAGTAAAATTCTCATTCAGTCAAAAAATGTAGAAAATCGATATATCACAAATGTTTATTACATTCCCAATTTACAAAACAATATATTGAGTGTAGGACAATTATTAGATAGATATTTTGAAATTCAAATGAAAAATAATTGTTTGTATTTGAGAGATAATCATGAGAGACTTGTCGCTAAAGTCTCCATGACCAAAAACTGAATGTTTCCTTTAGATGTATGTAATGATGCTCTGAAATGCTTGAAGACGTATTATGAGGATCTCTCTTGGCTATGGCATCTACGGTATGGGCACCTCTATTTTGGAAGTCTAGAAGACTTATCGAAGAAGAAGATGGTGCGGGGTTTACCACATATTCACAATCTAAACCAAGTGTGTGAAGGGTGCCTACTCGGAAAACATCATCGAAGTAGTTTTTCGAAGGAGTCTATGACAAGAGCTAAGAAGCCTCTAGAACTCATCCATGCCGATGTATGTGGAATGATCAAATCGAAGTCTCATGGTAGAAGTAAATACTTCTTTCTCCTTATTGATGATTTTTCTAGAAAAACATGGGTGTATTTTTTAAAGGAAAAATCAGAAGTATTTGCAATCTTCAAGAGATTTAAGGCATGTGTGGAGAATAAAAGCAACCTTACGATCAAGGCCATGAGAACCGATCGAGGTGGTGAATTCACATCAAATGAATTCAAACAGTTTTGTGTTGAAAAAGGCATCCGACATCCGTTAACGGTGCCAAGGACACATCAACAAAATGGCGTGGCAGAGAGGAAGAATCGGACAATTTTGAACATGGCAAGAAGCATGCTGAAGACCAATAAGATGCCGAGGGAATTTTGGGCGGAGGCCATAGTTTGTGCAGTCTATTTGACAAACCGAACACCAACCAAAAGTGTACTTGACAAGACGCCTCAAGAAGCATGGAGCGGAAGAAAGCCCGAAATTGGTCACTTCAAGGTGTTTGGGAGTATTGCATATGCTCATGTGTTGGAAGAAAAAAGGACCAACCTCGAAGATCGAATCGAGAAGCTCATCTTCATTGGCTATGATGCAAGTTCAAAGGGTTATCGCCTCTACAATCCTTTGAATGGGAAGGTAAATATTAGTCGTGATGTAGTTTTTGACGAGGAAGCCTCTTGGGATTGGAATACATAAGAGGATGAGTATAATTTCCTTCCATACTTTGAAGGAGACGATGAAGATGAGCCAACCAGGGATGAAATGGGTGAAGTTTTGCCTATTCCAGGGTCATTCCAGTCGACCGTTCCATCGTCATCTGAAGGCTTAGCACCAGGCAATGCATTTTCCAACGAAACAGAGGCATTCTCCAGCGATTCAGAGAACGAAATTGGCCCAAGAGGAACCCGAAGTCTACAAGAACTTAATGAGGTAAATGAAAATCAAAATGACATATCTTGGTGATTGTGAGCCTATTAGTTTCCAAGAAGCCATTGCAAACAAAAAATGGAAGGATGCAATGGATGAAGAGATTCGAGCGATAGAAAAAAACAACACATGGGAGTTGGCCAATCTTCCAAAAGGGCACAAATCAATTGGAGTAAAGTGGGTATACAAGACAAAAGAAAGGCCAATGGCGATGCTGAGAGGCACAAGGCGAGACTAGTGGTGAAAGGGTATAGTCAACGACGCGGCATCGACTATGATGAGGTATTTGCCCCCGTTTTTTGCCTTGAAACTATTTGTTTGATTATTGCTTTGGCATCCTATAATCATTGGAAGATACATCAAATGGATGTCAAATCGGCATTCTTGAACGAAATTCTTGAGGAGGAGGTCTATGTGGAGCAGCCGTTAGGTTATGAAGTCAATGGTGAAGAAGACAAAGTGCTTCGATTGAAAAAAGCTTTTTACGGTTTGAAGCAAGCACCGAGAGCATAGAATTCGAAGATTGACAAGTACTTTCAAGAGAGGAAGTATATGAAGTGTCCTAATGAGCATACCCTCTACATCAAAATGCAAGGTGAAAGCATACTAATCATTTGTTTATATGTTGATGATTTAGTATTTACCGGAAACGATCCTAGCATGTTTGATGAGTTCAAAAGGGAGATGGCAAAGGAGTTTGAAATGACAGATATTGGTCTCATGAGTTACTATTTTAGAATCGAGATCAAACAAGGTGAAGATGAGATTTTTATATCCAAGAGGGCTATGCTAAAGAAGTGCTCGAAAGGTTCAACATGGTTCATGCTAATTCGGTTGGAACACCGATGGAATGTGGAGTCAAAATCACCAAGCAAGATGGAGGAAAGAAGGTAGATTCTACATATTTCAAAAGCTTGGTTGGAAGTTTGAGATACTTGACATGCACAAGACCGGATATTCTTTATTCGGTTGGAATCATCAGTCGATTTATAGAGGAGCCGACAACAACGCATTGCAAAATGGCAAAGCGGATACTTCACTACATCAAAGGGACGATTGGGTATGGTCTTTCCTATGTCTCTTCTAGCAACTTTGATATTGTTGGTTATTGTGATAGTGATTGGAGTGGTGACTTGGATGATCGGAAGAGTACAACGTGGTTTGTGTTTTTTATTGGTGAAACGGCGTTCACATGGATGTCAAAAAAGCAACCCATAGTCACATTATCAACATGCGAGGCGGAGTACGGTGCGGCAACTTCTTGTGTATGTCATGCAATTTGGCTAAGAAACTTAGTAAAAGAATTGAAATTTCAAATGGAAGGTCCAATGGAGATTTTTGTTGACAACAAATCGGCCATTGCTTTAGCTAAAAATCCTGTGTTTCATGGGAGAAGCAATCACATCGATACCCGATATCATACATTTGGGATTGTGTTATAAAGAAAGAAGTGAAACTCAAATATGTCAAGACACTAGGCCAAGCGGCAGACATTTTCACAAAGCTCCTCAAGTTGAAGACTTTCATCAAAATGAGGAGTTTGCTTGGTGTGACAAATCAAGTTTAAGGGGGGGTGTTGAGAAAATAAAAGGTTTTGATATTAAATTTTATTTATGACATTTAATTTGTGTGTGTGGCTTTTGGTTGTATAACCGATAATGTTTAATTTGGGAGTTTCTTTGTGGGTTTAAGAGTTATGAGTATTTAGTGATATTTAAGTTTTTTTAACTATTAGTATTCCATGGTGGTTTCTTTTGTAAGCCTATAAAGGCATGATTAGTTGAACGGAAATTCACATCTTCTCCAACCTTTATCCTTTACGTTTTTTCTTTTGCTAACAACGTGGCAGCCTTTGGGGTCGTTACAATTTCAGCATGAACCATCAGTTTCTTCCCAACGTTTTGACTTCAAACTATAACAGAAAAAATCAGACTGATTCAGTCATGATTTTGTTCGCAACTCCTACAATTTTACTCTTCCATCTTTAACTTTCCAATAAAATTGTATTCTCATGTCCACTTGTTAGATTATTGTCTTTGAAATTCTCCTCTCGTCAACAACAGAATTTTTCTTCAACTTCTCACAAAATGGCCAGATGTCGGGTAAATATGTTCATACATTTTGAACCCAACCCAATTGTTAAGAAAGCCCATCAATATTCAAGTTCTATAACTGTCACATACCTAAGAAGATAAATTTTAAATTTTACTAATTCATCTTCAAATTTTCGAATTTTACATATGAAACTCTCCTTTTATGAAGAATTACACACAAAAAGTTAGGGGTGGGCAGAACCGGACCGGAACCGGTGGACCGGACTGGACCGTCGGTTCGGTCCAGTTATTTGGGCGGTTTTTAGGTTATGCTACCGGTTCTCGGTTTCCCTATCCATGGAACCGGAACCGCGGTCCACGGTCCCGGTTCTGTTGCTCACAGAACCGAGAACCGTGGGACTACCGATTAAATCCCCATCCCTGAATGAAATCCCTAAATCCCCTTCCCTGAATGAAATCCCTGTTTCTAATAGAAATTAGAATTTCACTTCGGCAATTTTCCTTACCCGACTGGCAACTCCGACTCTCGCGAGGCGCGAACCAGAGCCGAAGTCCGAATCTGAGTCAGACTCCAGCGCTGAGGAGAGGAGGGACTACCCTGCGATTCGGACTTCGGCTCTGTTATCCCTAAATCCCCTGCGCCCCTGCTCGCACTACATTCCTCAAACCCCGAACAACGTTGAGATCAGGGTAAACCCTAGCGATGGAGGGGGCGTCGGGGCGGCTAATGGATTTTGCGTTCTTGTGAACCAGGGTTGCGGCCTGCGGGGAGAGGAGGAAGAGAGAGAGAGAGAAGAAGAAGAGAGAGAGAGAGAAGAAGAAGAAGAAGAGAGAGAGAGAAGAAGAAATGGCATCTGAATCTCGACTCCTTTTTTTTATTTTTTTTTTTAATTAATTATTAAAAGTTAAAAAAAAAAATTAATGAATGGGAGGGAACCGGTTCCGGTTTCGGGAAATAAATTCCAGAAACCAACGGTCCGGTCCGGTTCCAGGCCAGAACCGGCCCGGACCGGACCGGACCGTGCCCAGCCCTACAAAAAGTTACCAAAAAGTATAATCCTCAAATTCTGCATATAGGCAGACTTCGAAAGCAAATATTTTGGAGAGAGAAAAAAAAAGGTTCTTCTCTTTTTGGAGAGAGGAAAAAAAGAGGTTCTTCTCTTTCACATTTAATTAAACAGTGGATCTCTCATCATTACTGAATGCATCCACCCAACACAGAGTTCTCGCACAAGTGATAGTGCTGTTCATTTTGTGGACATATTATCTACAAGTGAAAAGAAAAGCCACCTCACAAGCTACAGGTACTTTATTTGCTAGATAAACATATTATTAGCACATGGGTACTTTTACTATTCACTTCTAGTTAACTTAGTTTAGTTACAATTACCGTCTTTTATCTTTTGTCTTATCATTCATTTATTGTTGTCCTTGTATATTGTAAATATTACACTTGGAAAAACACAATAGAGTACAATCATCTTTCCTGCAGTCACCTCTCTTCGTCCTCTTCTCTCTGTTCTTCATCCCCGACAAGTTTCACGGTTGTAATCTTATGTGGTATAAGAGCTAAGGTTGGATGGCATCTTCAAGCTCAACAGCTCTCTCTTCTCCCTCACCTACTCCAGCTCTTTCCCTACCCCCATTTCCTTCCATGAACCAAACACTCTTTGTGACGCTAGACAACCGTAACTATTTAATATGGAAAGCTCAAATCCTCCACCTTGTTACTGCCAATGGCATTCGTCACATCCTAGACGGTTCCTCTCCCTAACCTCCCAAATTTCTGGATTCCACTTCGAATCAACTCAACCCCGATTTCATCCTCTGGAACCGTTACAATAGCCTTATCATCAGCTGGCTATTCTCCTCTTTCTTTGAAGAATTTCTCCCTCAAATTGTTACCCTTACCTCTGCAAGTGAAATCTAGACTGCCCTTGTAAATATTTTTGCCTCGTCTTCTCTGGCGCGTATGAGCGAACTCCACTCGCAGCTTCAATCTCTCACCAAAGATGGCCTTTCAGCAGCTGCGTACATTCAGAAACTCACCAGTATTTGTAACACTCTCGCTGCCATCGGCGAATCGGTTTCCCCCAAAGACAAAATGCTATATTTCCTCGGAGGCCTCGGTTCGGAGTATAATCCTTTCGTCACCGTAATCACCACCCTGTCTGAACATCCGTCTCTGGAAGAAGCCCAAAGCATGCTCCAAAGCTACGATTTTTGCCTAGAGAAACAAAACCAGATCGTTCTGCTCCCAACGCCGGTGCAAATGCACCCGAACGTCGTTTTTCAATGATCGTTTCGCCCACTGGAGCCCTCGCCCTGAAGCTACTCTTTGACCTAACATGATGCCCGGTTCCCCTCCCAGCTGACCCGGTTCAATTCCCCAGTTCACTCCGCCTGGCCCATAGCGTCCCTGGCCCAACTCACATTCCCGGCCCCGTTGCCAAATTTGTGGCAAACTGGGCCATTCGGACATCAAATGCTTTCAACTCCCCAATGCAGCCCAGCGAGCCCAGTTTACAGCCCAAGCCCATGCCAACCTAAACAGTTTAACCCTTGAACCGACCCAAACCCAATACTTTTCTACCCATCTGTCCAGGCCCGACCTGAATTTACCCACTCTGACTCGCCCATTCCCTTAACCTCTCATCAACTTCCCTCTCCCCAAACCCGACCGTCCCCTGTCTCAAACTTCACCGGCCTCCTTCCCACTCCTTCTCCGTCGCCGACCACGCCGTGGATCCTGGATTCCGGCGCCACCGATCATTTCACACCGCATCCCAAGCTTCTTACTCAGCTTCAACCTCTCTCTGCTCTCTCCTAAGTTGCCATGGCCGAAGGTAACGTCGCCCCTCTTTCTCATTCTGGTTCTGCTCTTCTTCCGGCAATCATCCGGTCACTTCACTTACCTCAAGTATATCACACTCCACGTCTATCTGTTAGTGGTTTTACACACTTACACACAAGTGCACGTGTCGCTAACGAAGTAATAGAGTAAGTAAAGTATCGATCCCACGAGGATATTGTTAATTGAATTAATCGTTATAAAAATCTTATAAAAATATTAAATTATTGGATAATAATTAGAAATAAAATATGAATAATGATGCAATAAAATAAAGCAAGTTAAACGAGGTAAAAACGATGAATAAAAGCCTTGGCTAGGTTCGATTTCTTCGTTACGATAATTTTACCACTGATGCTCTGGTAATGCTCTGCAGCATTCTCTATGAACAGCAAGAATTAAATAATTCTAGGATTCTTTCGAATTGCCTAAATAAATTCAAATTAGAATTTCCTTCGACCTTGAATAAATGTAACTAATATTGAATTTCAGATTTGTCCCATTCTTATTGCCAATTGAATTAATGTTAACCACATTGTAACAATTTAACCCAATTAATTATTTGTGCATCTAAGAATTTATATCTATCTATCGATACAATATAAACATGAATCGTCAACCTATCTATCGATATGATCTGACTTAGCAAGGAATTTCACAAATAATTGTTCAACAGACAATTGCATAAACAAAACTAAGATCGTAGCAAAAACCATAACGAGTACTATCGTCCTAACCAAGATATGGAGATTAGTTATACTAGACATAATTAAATAAAATAAAAACAATAACATAAAAATAATAAAAATAAGAGAAGAAGAAAAAGCAGAGGAATGTCGTCTTCCTCCTCTGTTGCTTGCCACAATTCTCTTATGTTTTTTGCTCTCTAGAATGCTCCACCCTTTTCCAAATATTTCCTTTTTGTTTTGCATTTTCTCTTCCTTAATTTCAGCAGCAAAATCCTCAATTTCTCTCTCCAGCTTTTATTTGTTTTAATGTTCCACGTGCTTCAATGAAAAACCAACTCTCTTTCTTCAATTTGACTTTTCCTTCCTTTTTTTATCATTTTCTGCATGCCATGTGTTAGCCTTCTTCCACTGCGTTTAAATTTAATCTTTTAGTGCTGCCCAATCTTCTTCTTCCACTGCCCCAATTTTATCTCATTCTTTCAGCATCTTCCGCTGACCGTTGCCGAGCTTTTTTAAATCTTCCAATTGCTACCCAGCTTTTTGAATCATCCGCTGCCCTATTTTTGTCCTTTTCTGCTGCCCCTTTTTTATTTCTTTCAGCTTCTTCCGCTGCCCAGTGACCACCTTCTATTTTCCTTCTTCAGCTTCTACCGCTGACCGTTGCCCGAATTCACATCCACCGCTATTGTGATGACCCAGATGTGTAAGTATGGTACGATGGCTGCACGAACCGGAACCCGGATGGCGGTACGTCCGCGCGGGCGAATCGGAAGGTGATAGGTCGTAAAAAAAGGGGGTCGTCACAATCCCACATCGCTTGGGGAAGTATGTGGAAATGAAACATATGTAAAGAGACCCTTCCAACATAGCAAGACGCGTTTTGGAGAACAATTGGCAACGGATCCCATAAGAACTCCGAAGTTAAAAGTGCTTCGGCGAGAGCAATTCCAAGTTTGGTGACCTTCTGGGAAGTTCTCGCCAAACAAAGCCTTGAGGGGAGGATATTGGGCTACGGCCCAATCCCCAGAGCGGACAATATCTTGCTGGGAAAAGGGGTCGTTACAAATGGTATCAGAGCCTGTACCCAACCGGAAATGTGGCCAACGAGGACGTTGGGCCCCCGAGGGGGGGTGATTGTGATGACCCAGATGTGTAAGTATGGTACGATGGCTGCACGAACCGGAACCCGGATGGCGGTACGTCCGCGCGGGTGAACCAAAAGGTGACAGGTCGTAAAAAAAAGGGGGTCGTCACAATCCCACATCGCTTGGGGAAGTATGTGGAAATGAAACATATGTAAAGAGACCATTCCAACATAGCAAGACGCGTTTTGGAGCACAATTAGCAACGGATCCCATAAGAACTCCGAAGTTAAAAGTGCTTCGGCGAGAGCAATTCCAGGTTGGGTGACCTTCTGGGAAGTTCTCGCCAAACAAAGCCGTGAGGGGAGGATATTAGGCTACGGCCCAATCTCCAGAGCAGACAATATCTTGCTGGGAAAAGAGGTCGTTACAACTATTAATTCCAAATCCATTTCTTCCATGATTCCAGCATTTTCTCTCTCCATAATCGACAATGAATTTCTTCAATTTACGTGATTTGCTTCATCTTCCTCCATAATATTCAGCTTTTGAATTTGATTTTCCCTCTAATAAAATTACATTCAAATACAAAAATATAAAATTCAATTTAAAGAGAAAAATCTGCTTTTAATGGAAAATCTACATAAATATATTAAATTGAATCAAAACACTAATGCTGCAGCATTATATAGCAAATGTATTAAATTCCTACTAATTTATTCTTGTATTCACTCAATTCATACAAGTTTTATTAATTAAATACCATATAAAACAACTCTAATTTAAGAGTTATCACTATCTCACAATTTGTTAAGCGTATCAAAATTATGTCAGCAAAATTCTGTTTATGTTGAATTTCACCCAACTTGTTTCTTTGTTAAGGATCGGCTATCCCACAGAGTTCTGCTTCGTAATTCTCTCCATGACGGACTCTATCACACGCCCTCATCTGGTCCTTTTTTGTCACCTCTAGCTCGGTCTCCTCCGGTGTCCTTGCCAGCCCCTGTTTTGTCGCCAGAATCTGCTTTGTCACTCACTGCCCATCCCAGTGGCTCTTCTCCCACCATTTTGAATGATCTCTGGTATTTACGTTTGGGTCACCCGTCTTTTTCTGTAAGGCAACAAGTGCTTAGATCATGTAATTTCAATTTATCAAATGTTGGACACAAATTTTGTACTTCTTGTCAAGTGAGCAAAAGTCAGAAATTGCACTTTCAAAATTCTCCGTCTCATGCTCAATTTCCTTTTGATCTTGTTCATACTGACGTTTGGGGTCCATCTCCCATTAAATCCATCACCGGTGCCCGGTATTTCATTTTATTTGTAGATGATTGCACCCGTTTCACTTGGTTTTTCCCTCTTAAATTAAAAAGTGACGTCTACAATACATTTGTCACTTTTTATCAATTTGTTCATACATAGTTCGATACTAAAATAAAAGCTGTTCAATCCGACTGGGGTCGTGAATTTCAATCCCTCACCAACCTATTTAAATCTCTCGGCATTCAGCACCTCATTTCTTGTCCCTATACTCCAAACCAGAATGGTAGAGTCGAACGCAAAAATCGACATGTTGTTGAAACTGGTCTCGCTCTACTTTTTCACTCCTCTGTTCCTCATCACTTCTGGACCTATGCTTTTACCACAGTCACTATCTTGATTAATTTTCTTCCCACCCCCGTCCTCCGTCACAAGTCCCCTTTTGAATGCTTGTTCAAAACTCTCTCCGATTACTCTTCTTTCATGTTTTTGGTTGTCTCTGTTTCCCTTACCTTCGACCCTTCAATCAACATAAACTCCAGCCTCGATCTCTTCCCTTTGTTTTCTTAGGTCCAAGTCTCCATCACAAAGGATACCTATGTCTCGATCCAAAGTCCAACAAACTCTATATTTCTCGTCATGTCAATTTTGTGGAGTCTCAATTTCCGTTTACTATACCCAACAAATCTACCTCTTCCCCACCTCCCTTTACTCTACACATTCCCTCATTACCTTTTACCTCCTTTACTACCAACCCTTATGTTTCACCACTTCTCATAATTCCAATACCTTATCCCCCTCCGTCTGATCATTTTCCAGACTCCTCATCCTCTTCTTCCCAACACCATACCTTGCTCCCTTTGTCACCCCATGACTCCATATCCCCTCCCATACCTATCCAAATTGTTCACAACACTAACCCTATGACGACCCGGGCTAAAGCAAGTGTCTTCAAGCCAAAAACTTTTCTCCTTGAACCCAAAACATTTAACCAAGCTGCCAAATATCTTCACTAGCTTAATGCCATGAAAGAAGAAATATCTGCGCTTCAGGATACCCACACTTGGTCATTAGTCCCACTTCCAAGAGGTGCAAAAATAATAGGCTGCAAATGGGTCTTCAAGACTAAATTGAACTCTGATTGGACAGTTTCTCGGTATAAGGCTCGTCCAGTGGCTAAAGTTTATGACCAGACATAAGGAATTGATTACGATGAAACCTTCAGCCCAGTAGTCAAATCAACTTCCGTTCGCACAGTGCTTTCCCTAGCTGTTTCTTTTCGCTAGATTATCAAACAGCTCGATATCAGTAATATTTTCCTACACAGAGACCTAACAGAGCAGGTTTACATGCAACAACCTCCCGGTTTCATTGACTCCACATCTCCGTCCACTGTATGCTTCCTATATGAAGCTCTTTATGGCCTTAAACAGTCCCCACGAGCTTGGTATACCAAATTATACACAACTTTAATTAATTTGGGGCTCTCAGCATCAAAATCAGACACTTCCCTTTTTGTCTACTGTCACTTCTCTCACATTATTATTATGCTGGTGTACGTGGATGACATTATTTTGACTGGTGATTCTGCTATTCTCATAGATCAGCTACTGAAATATCTCCATTCTCAGTTTAAAGTTCGTGATCTTGGACCACTGTCATATTTCCTTGGCATTTCAGTCACTCACACAGCCACTGGTATGACTCTTTCTCAGTCGCGATATATATCTGAGTTACTGCACAGGGCAAACATGGGATCTTGCAATTCGGTTCCGACCCCCATGGTTGCTGGACCTGTCCTATCATTTCACTTTGGGACCCCCTACTTGACATCTTTCTTTACCGAAGCATCGTTGGCAGCCTTCAATATTGCTGCCTTACGAGACCTGATATCGCCTTCGCCGTCAACAAGGTCTCTCAATTCATGCATGCTCCCTCTGAGACTCACTGGCAAGCAGTCAAGCGCATTGTGCGCTACCTTAAAGGTACTCAAACTCTCGGTATTTCCTTCACTCCATCAACCTCCCTTGGTCTGACATGCTACACCGATGCTGATTGGGCCTCCTGTCCAGATGACCGCAAGAGCACAAGTGGTTTCTGTGTCTTTCTTGGTACCAATCATATCTCTTGGTCTTCCACCAAACAGAAGGTGGTATCACGCTCCAACACTGAATTTGAGTATCACAACATTGCGAACGGCGCAGCTGAAGCCTTATGGTTGCAGTCCCTTTTGAAAGAAATAAGTATCATCTCTCCTACAGTTCCTCTAATACTCTGTGACAACTTGAGTGTAACATACATTGCCTCTAATCCAGTGTTGCACTCCAAATCCAAACATGTAGAGATTGACTTTCACTTTGTACGGGAGAAGGTGTTACAGAAGATGCTCGTAGTCAAATTCACTCCGTCAGCAAACCAAATCGCTGATGCACTCACTAAACCTCTTCCTCCGACGACATTCTCTCTTTTTTTGTCCAAGATCTTCGGTCTACGACCTTGATCTTGAGGGGGGCTATTAGCACATGTGTACTTTTACTATTCACTTCTAGTTAACTTAGTTTAGTTACAATTATAATCTGTCTTTTGTCTTATCATTCATTTATTGCTGTCATTGTATATTGTAAATATTACATTTGGGAAAACACAATAGAGTACAATCATCTTTCCTACAGTCAGCTCTCTTCGTCCTCTTCTCTCTGTTCTTCATCTCCGACAAGTTTCACGGTTGTGATCTTAACGCGTATCTATCTTAGTTGTATAATTCTAGACACGTTTTACTAATTGGACAAATGAAATGTCATTACTAATGAAAAAAGATAAGTCAATGTTGTGCCTAGAAGTTTCACTTTATCTAATAGTCCGTAGATGAAATCTCCATCACTTGAGTAGCTTTCTTGGAAGGCAGTGCTTTCATGGCTGCCACTAAAAGCTTGAATCTTTCTCCCACCTTAATGATCGTGAAGAAAATAAGTCTGTATATAACCATCATTCCCAGCAAGATTGCTAAATCTATCCACTTTGAGTACTGCATATCAACTCCCCAAATGTCCCTTAAAATTTCGTCACCGGTAAGAGTTTTTGTTCTCCAACCACCCATTGGGCTGCTGACTCTGGTAAGATATATTCCGCCATCGAACTCGTTCTTGTACATACCCTGAAAAGCATACTTTTGGAAAGTAATGTAGTATAACGGATATTTCCAAAAGGGTTTGGGAAGATCGTTTGTAAGCCGAAAAACACCACTGCCTAAGATCATCAGAACTTGAACACCGGCACCTGTGATAATTCCCATAAGAAAATTAGGGACGATGCTCGCGATCATCATCATCAAGCTCTCGACGAGCATCATGCAGACAAACAAAACTAGTGTGAAGTAGAGGAAATATTCAATTCCTTTGTGTAGTCCAGGAATGTAATAAGCTATGGCTCCAGGAATGAATGATATGATGAGCAAGAATGGGATGGGAGAGAGTGTGTTGCTGATCACAAATGTGCTCACCCCATAGTGCCCGTTTAGCCTTTCTCGTTCAAAGACCTGAATGAAATAGGGAATTGTAGATTTTATTGACTAAATATTTTAACTTAATTAACTAGACATTAGGGTTTGGTTTTGAAACCTTCATGTCCTCAACAAATGAAGGAAATCCTCCAATTGCCATAAAAGTTAAAAACGTGACAACAAACTCTAGCAGGTTTGCTCTAGCCTGAAACAATGAAAAAATTTCAGAGAAAGAGAGAGAGAAAGAGAGAGAGAGAGAGAGAGAGAGAGAGAGAGAGAGAGAGAGAGAGAGAGAGACCTGGTAAGAGCCATAGTTAGATTCAAGATCATAGAAAGCAGAGCCTAAACCAATAGTAACTGCTATATAGATGACCAGGCGAAGCCAATAGTAACCCAGATCACGATACATGTTAACGAAAGATCTTCTTGTAAGAACAACACTTTGAGTAAGGAATCCAGCAGGACTTTTTCTTTTTCTCTCTAAGAATTCATTATCCTGAAAAAAAATCAAAACCCACTTCATATAATCCAATTTTCTACCACTAGAACTTTCTGTTTTTGACAAATTGGCCACTCACTGTAGTAATTTTTGAAACTCTTGTTTGAACTTCTTGATAAGTTTGTGATGATTTGTAGGCTTTTTGAAGAAGATCAATCGCCTCTTCTCTTGCTATTGCTTGCGAGATGCCATTTTCAGGATCCTGCTCGGAAGTTGCAACAATTTTGAGATGTATTTTTTTATTTTATTTTTACGAGAAAGTTTTGGTTTCTGAAAAAGAAACTTGCCTTGTCAAAATCTCTATTTAAGGTTTTGAGAAAGTGATCAGACGGGTTTTGGAGACTTGGGCAAGGGAACCCATTGGAAGCGAAGAACTGGATTCCATGCAAATATCAACTATTAATAACTATTTGAAGTGTAAATTAATTAGTGACCATATTATTTTTGCCAACTTTAATCAAATCAGCTGGATTTGGAATAAAACATTTGAACAAAAATGTTCGAAAAGAAAGAATATTGTTACCTCATTTGCAGCAGAAGCGGGGCCAAAATACACCGTACAACCAGTAGACATGAGACAAAGGTTATCAAAAAGTTGGAAAACTTCGCTGCTTGGCTGATGAATTGAAGCAATAATTGTTCTTCTGATTCCATCTTTATTACTCAGCTTGGCTATTCTCTTCATCACATAGTAAGATGCGGCACTATCGAGCCCGCTCGTCGGCTCATCAAGAAAGAGAAGCTCAGGACGAGTCAAGAGCTCGATGCAGATACTAACCCTTTTTTTCTGGCCACCACTGATCCCTTTTGCTCCCCAACCTCCAATCCTAGTGTCCACTGCATCTTGTAATCCCATCTCTCTTATTGTCGTGTTTGCTCTCTCTATTTTATCCGATTTTGACATTGAATCAGGTAACTGTAATTGAGCTGAATAGTACACTGCTTCTCTCACCGTTAACGTCATTATTAGCACATCATCTTGTGTCACATATGCCTAGTTTTATCACTCATTAATAAGTTAATTTTATTTCGAGGAATTGAGTACTTTCAATCATGAATTTTGCGAGATTAAGAGTCTCTATTGTTATGACTAGTTAGAAATACATATTATAATTTGTCAAAATATACATTAGAAGTATGTTATTTGTTTCGTGAAAGTTGAACATGTCATACCGACGTTCCGTAAGCCAGTGCTTGTTTTCTTCCATTGATTAGTATTTCCCCAACTTGCCAAGTTTTTGGATCCAATCTTCCTGCAATCAAAACAAAAAACCATAGGAGGTACCACATAATTATCCATGATGATGTAAAGAACATTATAAATATCATTTAAGATGATCACAGCTAAGAAACAACGTTATGAAATTTGACAATAACATAAAGACTGACAAGAAAAATGAAAAAAATCTATATAAAAAAAAGCAATTTCATTTTGACCTGCAAGAGCATCGAGAAGTGTAGATTTTCCAGAGCCTGAAGGACCCATAATAGCAAGAAGCTCTCCAGGTAAAGCATACCCAGTAACGCCCTGCAAAATGGACCTTCTCCCACCATTTTTGGCGTCAGAAACTGTCACCCCGACCTCCTTCCATGTCAACACGACTCCAGTTTTGTTACCCTCTTCCATATTTTCTGCACTTCTCCAACTCTCGTTTCCCATCAAGCCATCTGTCTTCTCCATTTCCATTATTGAAAAGTTACTTCTTGCGCTCTCACTCCCATCATTTTGATGCACAAGATGTGTAGCAGAAGCCATTCTCTATTAGAGAGAGAGGGAGAGAGATTCTTAGCTTGATGAATGGAAGTATAGATGGTGAAGGAGTATTTTAAAGGCATGCAAATAATTGAAAACACTGCGTAAGTTAGTAGGAGTGGTTTTGTAAATGTTCTTTTTATGTATAAACATTTTTGTAATGCACAAAAAGGCAGCCGCCGTGGGATACCAGGACGGGAGGAGGGTGACCATCACTTTCTAATATTTATTAGATGTTCACGTTCATTTCATAAGTTATTGAGAGTTAGGGCATCCACTTTTAAAACGCCCACTTTTCACTATATGTCCATTGTTTTTTTATAACGTGATATCATATTATGATGGTATTTACACCCATACAAATGCATATTGTAAAACTAATGCATACTAGTGAACAACATCTATTATTTAATTATGGATTTAAATTATCTAAAACTAATTAATTTTATAAAGATGGTATAATATCTTTAAGTATTCACTACATATTTTAATTATGATAAGTTGGAGTAATTAGATGATAAATGAAATCAAGGAGAGACAACATGTCTATAAATTCAAGGTCTAAGTTGTCACGTAATTTGAACTCCCGACAATAAAATTCCAATTGGTTTTTCGTAGATGATTGTGACAGCCCGCGATGTGAAGACATGGATGAACCAACCCACATCAGTGGAAGTGCACAATTTCATATCGCTTGGGTGAGTGAAAAATGCATGGTTTATAAGTAAAATTCTCGTTCTTATCTAGTACAATGCGATTTGGGGAACCCCAATAACATATTCGTGCGTGCTCCGAGCCAAAGCGGATAATATTATATTGAGAGAACTAGGAGACGTTACAAATAGTATCGAGTCATTGTCCAACCAAAAGTGCAACTGATACGAGAGATTGTAACAACCTGTCATGTGATGGCTCGGTCAATACTAGTGGAATGCACATTGCCTGAAAGAGTGAAAAATGTATAGTTTATAATTAGGGTTTCCCTCTCTATCTACTACAACGTATTTTGAATTAACTCCAAGAACAAATTTGCAAAAGCTCTGGTCAAAAACAGACAATGTTGTACTATAAGTACTAGGGGACATTATATCTACTTATCACATACTATAAAATTTGGCACTATACACTTGCAATAATTTTATTACGATATTTTCTCGTACAAGTCTTTCAACTTTATGTAGACAACTAAAAATATAATTTTGAATACTAAAACAAGTAAAAGCAAATCACCAATGAAAATTTTTAATTTAGAAAAAATCTAGAGGATTGATTTCATGAAAATAATTGATATTATTTATCATACCGTTGAACAATTATTTATAAATCAAAACCCCTAATTCATTAAACTTACTTTATCGCGTGTTCAACTAACATTAATTTATAAAATCACAATTTCAATATCTCTATAAAAATTATTATTTTATCAAAAACTCGAGTATAAACATCAAACTTCGCTCATAACGATGATAATAACTTTAATTTTCATAGAGTTAAAATTAATTCGAACAGTAATAAGTGAATATAATAAAGTAAAAATTTTATGTGGATTCGATAGTCTTACTCATCATATATTTTAAAACTTGACATTGGACACTTGCAGTAATTTTACTGTAATATTTTCTTGTCCAACAACATAAAAGAAATTAACTATTCAAATACAAAAAAAAAAAAAAACAATAGAGTTTTGCAAAATAAAATGAAGATGACCAAATCTAAATAAAGCATGTAATAAATAAAGCCAACAAATCAAATATAATTCCATTAACATGATTTTAGACCAAACTAAAAGGAAATCTAAAAGTTTGTATAACTAATATAAAAGTTAACGCCCCAACCAGCTATTTATTAAGGCTATCAGAATCATTACACGTGGGAATGGAGGCTAACAACGAAAATTTAGTTGTATAGTTAATGTTGTCTTAAATTTGAGGTTGCCAAATTCAATGTCTGAATTTTCCATCTAATTTTGTAATGTCACATGTAATTTGCAATTCATATGAAACGCAATATAATTATGATTCATGCTTGTCTTATTCTTAGGACTAGTTTGGTACGTACGTTCTACTTTTTAAATAATTATTTTTTTCTACGATGAAACTAATAATATGTTTGCAAAATCAGATAAGTTCTCGATAAATTAACATTTTAAAAACTATTTTATATAATTAATTATTTGGTAAATTATAATAGTTAATTGCTTTAAAATATCAAATTATATAAAGTACGTATTTATTAAATTTATTATTCATGATAAAAATTAAAAATTTCAAATAACTAAAAAAAATTAAAATAGAAGAAGGAGGTTATTAGAGAGAAAATAGCAATGGTGAAACTGGTCTCAGTTGAATCTTGAAAATCAAACCCAACCAAAAGGTTCATTTTCAACCTTCGAAAAGAAATGGATTTAAAGCCGAACTGAGTGACACTACTCGATTTTAGGGTTGGTGTCCGCTTTGTTTTGGTTGTTAGTTTGATTTTCATTACGTGTTTTTTTTTTTTTTTTGGTCTATTTGGATTTTTTTTTTTTTTTTTTGGTTGATTCGTTTGTATATATATTAACTTTTAAAAAGTAAAAAAAACCAAGCAAAAGTCGCTAGAAATTATGCCCAAATCAATAACCAAAAATCCAAGTGCAAACCTACCTAAATTGAAAAAAACCTAAATCCGAAATTAATCCAGCAAAAATCAAAAACTTCAGTTCTGATCCAAAATTGACCCAATTCGATTTCAATTTCCAAATATTGGAACCAAACAAGACTGGTCCAACACGTAGGAGAGAGAATTTATAGTTATAAAAATTTAAATTCATGTAATTATTTACCAAAATAAAAGATAAAAACCGAAAAATATATTATTCTATAATTAAATTTTATATTATCAGAAAAATTAATCAAAAAACCTACGTTTTCTGTAACGCCCGGTATTTTTGCCATGTAATTATTTCACTGAATCATTAAACGGAATTAATTTGATATTAATACAATAAATGTTTTAATGAAATTGTCGATGTGTTTAATTGAATGAGAGAGATTCGATGAGGGGAAAATTAGGAAGCTAATTAAGGTTGGTGGGAGGAAGCCAATGGATGGATGCCAAGTATTCAACTTGTTGAAGAAACCATGTTCTTCCTCTCTTCTCTTCCCTCCTACGTGAAACACTTCTCATTTTCTCTCTTCTCTATTTCTATCCACTCCTCTCTGTCATTTCTCTTCCAGACGACGAACGATTATCGAAGCTCCTCTGATCTCCTCAGTTTCTTCCGATTTCTCCATCTAAGGTAACCCTCTAATCTAGTTGGCGATTTTGGACTAGTTATCCTTGGGTTTTGTTGAAGTTTTAGAGTTAAGATATTTTGGAGAAAACTCGTTGTTTTTATACGAAAACACGTTAGTTTGTTTTTTAAAGGTTTGAATGGAGTTTGGAGCATATCCTACTAAGTTATTAGTTAGCATTTTTGCAACTTGGTCTATATTTTTTTGGGTAATTATCGATTTGAACTCTGTACTATACACGTTTTTTCAATTTGCCCCTTGTACTAAAAAAACCGACAAACCGAACCCTGTACTTTGATTCTGTTATCAGTTTTGACCTTCTATCAATAATTTTATTAAACTCTCATTGAAAAAACTACCAAACAATCTTGAATTTAGTTGACATTTTTACCACATGTTCACTAGTTAATGAGAAGATAATCTGAAAATTTTCAGAGTTTTTTAACACATTTACAATTTATTGTAATATTATTTTTGTATTTTATAAAAATATTATAATAAATCATACAAGTTTTAAAAAATTACGAATATTTTTCTATTATCTACCCATAATGTAGTAAACATGTGAAAAACGTTTTAAATAAATCCAATATCTTTTGGTATTTTTTTAAATTAATCTCAGTTTCTTCTTTACTTTATAAATTAATTTTTAAAAAAATATCAAACGATATTTGATTTATTTGAAAAATATTTCACATGTTCAACCTATCATGGGTAGATAATAGAAAACTTTTCTTGATTTTTTAAAATTTGTATGATTTATTATAATATTTTTATAAAATACTAAAATAATATTACAATAAATCGTACATGTATTAAAAAATCACAAAAATTTCTAGATTATCTTCTCATTAAGTAGTGAATATGTGGTAAACATTTCAACTAAATCGAATATCGTTTGATAGTTTTTTCAATGAGGGTTTAATAAAATTGTTGATAGAAGGTCAAAACTGATAACAGAAACAAAGTACAGGGTTCGGTTTGCCGATTTTTTTAGTACAGGGGGTGAATTGAAAAACCGTGTATAGTACATGGTTCAAATTGATAATTACCCTTTTTTTTAACGTGCATATTATAGGTTCGTGACTCGTCGTGGCAACACGAACAAAGCTGCAACTCTCAGACAACAAGTAAGTTTATACGCGTAGGTTTGGCCTTTAAAGCCCTACAGCACGGAGATCCTAGGTTTTTGTTTGTCTGAGTTGTGGTCGGGTAGCTAGGTCGTAAATTATGTTCTAAGTTGAATGTGTTATGTTATATGTATTGCTTTGTTATTCTGTCGCCAGTTTATGTTATGTTTAAGCACCATAAATGTTCATGCATACACGTTTTCCTAAAAGTCATGTAAATGTTTTTATGCACGAGGTTTAAAGTTAAGAAAGATAAAACCTATAATGTAATGTACGGTTAAGTGTAGGATGAGGACTGACATCCTGTTCTGTATTTCTGTTCTGTATCCATGTTATGTGTCTGATAGTGCACCTCTGTTGCGCCAGTTCCTCTATAAGCCCCACTTATACCTTCTGTCTACTTGAACGTAAAGTTATGTAATGTACATGTATTTCAAAAGTTCATGTATAGCATATGCATCACTGCATTGTATGTTCTTACTGAGCTCTAGGTTCATAGTTGAACTCCCTGATATAGGTACGGACCCCGTGGATGAGGATTTTGAGCCTCAGGCCGACGAATAAGTGGTTGGTGGCACAAGCTTTTGGGGTGGTTGCGGCAGCCAGACACATTTCTGACCCAAGAGTGAAGTTTTTATTTTCTTAAAATGAATGTCATGTTTGTATAGTCTCTGTTGGGATTTTAGTAATGTATAGGTTTTGGTGTTGAAATTTTAAAACCTCTGTTCTGACAGTTGTATTCTGTATTGGAATCATTTGGGATTTTCCTTTATGTTATGCATGGATTGTCTTGGGTTTTAGAGCTATCCATGCAGTTATATTTCTTAAACTTCTGTCATGTTTTCAAACATGTCTAAAAATAATTATGTTTTGAATCGGGTTCTTGGGGTTTAAAGCTTTCTATGTCAAAAGAAGTAAATCGTCAAACAGAGAGGTAGCTGATCGATCGCCTGGAGTAACCGATCGATCAGCGGAGTATATATGTCTTTCGAGTTTTCAAGTTTTCCAACTTTCTCAGTCGTCCATTTCTGTTGTTCATTCTGCTGACTGTTTCGTCGTCCAAAGTTACTGTCCAAAGAGTTGGGCGATAACGTCGACTCTTGAGTCATCCAGTTCTGTCATCCAGACACATTAGAATCCTTCATATAAATTTTCAGCTAAGTGTTTTGGCAGAGGCCACATCATCGGATTATGTCGTCCAAAACTTGTCGTCCAAACCTGTCGACCATTTCTGTCGTCTAAACCTGTCATCCATTTTGTGTCTTGCCATTTTAATGTTTAAGGCAGATGTCACTTCGACCGATTTTGTGACGGCCCAGATCCGAACCCGATCGGAGTCCGGGATCGGAGCCATCACTCCGGGACAGTGTACGGAAAACGGTGACTATTTTTTTTGAACATAAACAGAGCAGACAGCGTTACTGGAACAACTTATGGAAGCCAACTGAACTTTTAATTTTTTT
>CM039513.1:6028383-6178077 GCA_022432975.1 Begonia masoniana | reverse complement strand
AAAGCAAAGTAATTCAAGCAATCTAACAGAATTCCTTCTCATCGTGCGTGTGTTAGTATATTCACAAGCCTTTTCATCGTAAGACACATGCAGTAAGAAACAATTATCATGAAGAACCGAGAGTAAGAACTCTCAGAAAGCGATTTTTTTATATCTAGATGAAAAGAATATGTAAATAAGAAGCTGAGTTATAGAGGGGAGGGACCATTGGAAACCCACTGAAAGTAGAAGAGGACCACCCGACTTTGTGCAGAGGAAAACACGCATGTGGCACGTTGAAAACCTCGGATATAGCTGCTGGCGTCAATCTGAGATGGTTCAATAAACACATGCAATCTAATTATGCTCAAGCGTACACTTTCTACTCGGATCTCAGTACCCATAGCTTCAATCTTCAAACCACAAGTTTTTTTTTTTTCCTGGAAATGGTTCTTCGTTTTCCGTAACTACTTGCCCCATTGGAGGAGACAGCGATTCATAACCGTAACCTTTTGGCGATCCTCGAAGTGTCCACCACGATGCCTAGTAGATTATGTGAACAGTATAAGCTGTCCGAACATTACCAAGAATGAGGGCTGGAGCATACAACGTTGTCTGCTTCTTTTTGGCCCAGATACACCGTTTGCGTTTTCCAGGCGCAGCCCATTCTAGCCCCCGTCCGGAGCAAACGTCCCCCACTCCAGTTGCTGGCATCGCCTTCTCCGCCCACCGCTTCCGCCCCCACCCGCAACAACAAAAAAGGCGACCCGACTCCCTTTCTCGCGAGCTAGTATTAGCAGCATGAAGGGCATTTCTGCTATGAACTAGATATTTATTTTGACATTTAATATCAATTTTCTCGCTATTAGAACTTTGATATTTTAGATTGGTGAAAAATATTCTCTACTATATATCATATTTTTTTATAATAGCATATGATCTACTAATACCTCTGGTTTCTGTCGTAGCATCAGAGTTTACTTTTAGTTAGGGGTGGCCAGAACCGGACTGGAACCGGTGGACCAGACTAAACCGTCGGTTCGGTTCGGTTCTTGGTGGTTTTTTGAGTTATGGGACCGGCTCCCGGTTCCCAGACCCATGGGACCGGAACCGCGGTCCACGATCTCGGTTCTGTTGATCACAGAACCGGGAACCGCGAGAATACCGACTAAATATTGTTCCTTGTTGGCTTTAGTTTAGTTTATCAATTTTCCCGACTGGCTACTGGCGACTGCGACTCCCGCGAGGCGCGAACCTCGTCCTTCTGACTTTGAAGTCTGAAGTCTGAAGTTCCCGACTCCCGTCTCTCTCTCGAATCTGTTTGACCTTCTTGACTCGTGTCACTCTCTTCAGTCTCTACTTCAAGTTCAGAAGCCCTAAAATCAGAGTTGGAGTGGTGGCTGCTCTCTGTCTCGGGAAGTCTTCAGCCCTTCCCGCCTCCCGTATCTCTCTCGAATCTCTCTTCAGATTTCAGACTCTGAAGTTCAGAGTAGTCCTGAGTCTGAAGTCTTGCAGCTCGATTCTAAGGTATGAATTTCTTGCCCTCTGTCCTTTTGAGTTTTGTATCACCTTTGCTGTATTTTAATTTGATATATCCTGTTCTTTTTCTCCAATAGGTATTTTATTTTGACATTGGAGACTGAAGAGTGAAGAGAACAGAAGAGCAGAGACCACTTGTTGAAGGTATGAATTTCTCGCCGACGCCCTCTGTCCTTTTGAATTTTGCTTTTGCTACAATTTGAATTTACTGTGAGTCAGTAGTGTGTATGTTGATAAATTTAGCTTCATATATTACATTGGATTGTTGGATTGTAATGTTGATTGTTGAATGGATTGTAACGTTGATTGTTTAATGGATTGTAACGTTGATTGTTGAATGATGATTGCCGAAAATATGTTATTGCATTATGGTAGGATGGATAGTGTTGGTGAAAATTCACATGTTCAATCGAAAAGAATTAAGTCTAACGTTTGGATTCACTACAAAAAGGCATCAAACACTGATTTAGGAAAGTGTAATTATTGTGGACAACTTTACGCTACACACCCGATAAAAAATGGGACTTCTAGTTTACTAAAGTATATTAAAGTATACAAAATGTGTCCACAAAATTTAGACACTAAGCAATCAACTTTGACATTTAGACCTCCTGCGAGCAAGATTTCTAATGATGTAGCCATATTTACAGTAATGGTTGCGCGAGAAATGCTCGCAAAGATGATTATATTGGTTGAATTACCAATGAAAGTAGTTGAAGGAATTGGTTTTAGAACTTTTTGTTTGTGTCTAAATTCTAATTTATTATGCCATCTAGAAGAACGGTTGCACGAGATATTCGAAAGATTTTTCTGCAAGAAAAAACTAAGTTGAAGAACTATTTTTGTTCAACATCACAAAGGGTATATTTGACCACCGACACATGGACATCAATTCAGATTTTGAATTACATGGTACTAACATGTCATTATATTGATGAAAATTGGATTGTGCACAAGAAGATATTGAACTTTTGTTTAATTCCGAACCACAAAGGTGAATCTATTGGTAAGTCACTTGAAAAATGTCTGCTTGATTGAGAGATTGAAAAAGTTACAACTGTAATTGTTGACAATGCTTCTTCCAACGACGTTGCTATTTCTCATCTAATGAAGACGGTTCAAAATTGGAAGGGGTAATTTTAAATGGTGATCATATGCACGTGAGGTGTTTTGCACATGTTTTAAATTTGATTGTTTCAGATGGTTTGAAAGAACATCATGAGTCCATATCGAGGGTATGCAAAGTTGTCGAGTATGTAAAGTCTTTTCCGGGAAGATTGCAACATTTCAAAGCTTGTGTTGATGCGGTTAAAATTACTTGCAAAAGTAATTTGTCGCTTGACATTCCTACACGTTGGAACTCCACGTATTTGATGTTGACAATCGTTGAGAAGTATGAAAAAGCTTTCAAAAAATTAGCAGAGAATGATGGTTCTTTTTTGCATGAAATGGGAGGAGAAGGTCCACCCACAACTGAAGATTGGTCATGCATTCGTGAATACATGAAATTTTTAGAGACATTTCACTCTATGACAATTCATGTTTATGCGTCTCTGCATATTACTGCAAATATGTACATAGGTGAAGTGTGTAATTTGAAGATTGCTATTCAGAAACATGCTAATGGCGATAACATGACTCTAAGAAGAATGGCAATTGAGATGCAAAAGAAGTTTGACAAATATTGGGGTTCTTTTGATAAAATAAACATGCTTATATATGTTGCTGCTGTTCTTGATCCAAGGCACAAAACTATATTTTTACGGCATTGTTTAACCATTTTATTTGACAGTGAAAGAACGACACGATATTTAAAGTATGTAGAAGATGTAATTGAAAAATTGTATGTTGAATATAAATGTGATACTAATGAAGATCAGACTCCAAGTAGCAGCAATATTCAACGAAAGTCCCCAAAGTCAACGAGTTCTTCGGTGCAAATTCGTTCAAGTGCAGTGTACTCGATGTTTTATGGATCTGGAAATTCTTTTGAGAGCAACGACAAAACTAATATGTCAGAGTTTGATCAATATTTTTCTGAAAAATTGGAGAATTTTTCAAACAATTATGACTTATTATTTTAGTGGAAAAGGAACTCTGTTAAATATCCAATTTTGAGTCAAATTGCAAAAGATATATTGGTAATTCCAATTTCTACAGTAGCTTCTAAATCTGCTTTTAGTCGTGGTGGTCGAGTTCTTGATACCTTTCGCAGTTCTTTATCTCCTCAAAGTATTGAAGCTCTTATATGCTCTCAAAGTTGGTTAAAAACATTCAATCCTTTTAAAGTTCCTCAAATTATTGATGAAGTTTCAGAAGATAGTACCATGACAGCTACAGAAGAAGGTTCGAGCATTCAAATATTTAGTTGTTTTACATCTTTATCTCTAATTATTAACTATTGTTTTTAATTTTTTTAATTTTTTGCAGATTCAGCTATCGATGAAAATTTTGTAAAAGATGATCAGTTATCAAAGACTTGACATGGACCTAGTGACAATTATGTACTTTTTTATTTACTGTTTGATAACGTTGAATTTAGTTGGATAACTTGGATTTAATTGGATAGTTTGATTTAATTGGATTATTGGATTTAGTTGGATAGTTGGATAACTTGAATTTAGTTGGATAGTTTGATTTAATTGAATTGTAGAATTTAGTTGGATAGTTTGATTTAATTGAATTGTTGGATTTAGTTGGATAACTTAGATTTAATTAGATAGTTTGATTTAATTGGATTGTTGGATTTAGTTGGATAGTTGAATAACTTTAATTTAGTTGGATAGTTTGATTTATTTGGATGGTTGCATAAATTGGATAGTTAAATTGGTTTTATTGTAATTACATTTACCTGTTAAAGTAAACAGAGTAGAAATGAATATTATGAATGCGGCATTCAGAATAGAAAAGAAGCATTCAGAATGCTTTTGTTAAATTGATTTTATTATAATTACATTTACATATTAAACAGGATAGAAAAGAAGCATTTAGAATGCTTCTGATTATGTGTTTTTGCATTTTGCAATTTTAACAAAAAAAAATTAAAAAAACATTCGGGAGGAACCGGTTCCGGTCCTAAGAACCAAAATCCCAAAATGACTGGTCCGGTTCCAAGCGAGAACCAGACTGGACCATGTCAATCCCTACTTTTAGTGCAAGTAGACGTGTGTACGATGAACGCCAATGAAGACTTGCACTCGACCTCGTAGAGCCACTCATTTGCACGAAGGATTGAAACAACGTCATCAACAACGAAATGATGAAATACTAGAAGACTTTAAAAATTTAGACTTTGAAGACTAACTTTTCATTTAAATTTAAATGTATTGTAATTTTAATTTTGAAGTATTTTTTTAACTTGTAATTTTTTTTAACTTTGCACATGATTAATAATTAGATGAGTGTCAATATAATTAAGTTGTATCTAATTTGTAGTAATGCAAATGTCAAATTTATATTGAATGTTATATTTTTTTTATATATTTGTCTCAAATAATATTTTTATAATTATATGTTATTTTTATATTAATTAAATAATTTCTCTCCTTTCTCCACTACTACTTTATCCTGTGCTACTTCTCCGTTAAGGTATGACACTTTTTCTCTCATTCAAAACCGTGCAATTACAGTAATGCTGCTTGCTACATGCTTTCTATCATGCGATTAGTTCTATCATTAAACATACATGCGCATGCGATATGAAATCTCGTAATAGAAGAAAGAGTACCACTACTGTATATGTGACACATTATCTTCAGTAGTGTCAGATTTCTCTAAAGATACTAATCTTTTAATTGGGATTTTAAGAATGCATCTAGTTCCATCTTTCTAGTTAAGCCAACCCACGGATAGTACTACTAAGGTCAAGTTAGGGGCGATAATAATAGGGAAATATCGAGAACCGGACCAGACCATGTCCATCCCTACTTTTAGTGCAAGTAGACGTGTGTACGATGAACGCCAATGAAGACTTGCACCCGACCTCGTAGAGCCACTCATTTGCACGAAGGATTGAAACAACGTCATCAACAACGAAATGATGAAATACTAGAAGACTTTAAAAATTTAGACTTGAAGACTAACTTTTCATTTAAATTTAAATGTATTGTAATTTTAATTTTGAAGTATTTTTTAACTTGTAATTTTTTTTAACTTTGCACATGATTAATAATTAGATGAGTGTCAATATAATTAAGTTGTATCTAATTTGTAGTAATGCAAATGGCAACTTTATATTGAATGTTATATTTTTTTAATATTTGTCTCAAATAATATTTTTATAATTATATGTTATTTTTATATTAATTAAATAATTTCTCTCCTTTCTCCACTACTACTTTATCCTGTGCTACTTCTCCGTTAAGGTATGACACTTTTTCTCTCATTCAAAACCGTGCAATTACAGTAATGCTGCTTGCTACATGCTTTCTATCATGCGATTAGTTCTATCATTAAACATACATGCGCATGCGATATGAAATCTCGTAATAGAAGAAAGAGTACCACTACTGTATATGTGACACATTATCTTCAGTAGTGTCAGATTTCTCTAAAGATACTAATCTTTTAATTGGGATTTTAAGAATGCATCTAGTTCCATCTTTCTAGTTAAGCCAACCCACGGATAGTACTACTAAGGTCAAGTTAGGGGCGATAATAATAGGGAAATATCGAGAACCGGACCAGACCATGTCCATCCCTACTTTTAGTGCAAGTAGACGTGTGTACGATGAACGCCAATGAAGACTTGCACCCGACCTCGTAGAGCCACTCATTTGCACAAAGGATTGAAACAACGTCATCAACAACAAAATGATGAAATACTAGAAGACTTTAAAAATTTAGACTTTGAAAACTAACTTTTTATTTAAATTTAAATGTATTATAATTTTAATTTTGAAGTATTTTTTTAACTTGTAATTTTTTTTAACTTTGCACATGATTAATAATTAGATGAGTGTCAATATAATTAAGTTGTATCTAATTTGTAGTAATGCAAATGTCAAATTTATATTGAATATTATATTTTTTTTATATATTTGTCTCAAATAATATTTTTATAATTATATGTCATTTTTATATTAATTAAATAATTTTATTATTTAGACGACTAAGTAACTATCATATTTTAACATTACAATAATAAATATTTATTATAGTTTTAATAGTTAAAAATTTTAAAAATATATATAATATATTTATATAAAATAATTTTATTCATATATGCTATGCTAGTTAAGTTCGGCTCGTTAAGCTCGTGACTCGGGTTGAAAATTTTTTAGAGTCAGTTCGTTAGGCTTGCAATACTTGTTAGGTTCGCAATACTTGTTAGGCTCAGTGGGCCAGGCCTTTCCAGACTCGATCGATTCGTTTAACATCTAGGTCTGTTAGTGATGACTTACACAGTTCAAATAATTATGTAATATTATTTTAGAGCAAGAAGATAAAAATATTCTAATATGATCGTGCATTAAGCTTTGACTATGATCGTTGTTGCGGATGGATTTGTAATCACGAAGTTTCAACGCGTATAAAGGAAGATTCCGTCTTTTGGAAAGCGTCTCACCACAATGATCTCGACCTTGGTGATGAAATAATTGTCAATCTTAAAGCCAGTAGGTGGTCCTCCTAAGGCACAAGTTTTGACTATTTGTACGATAAGATTGACAACTTTATTATATTATTGATGAATGACGTCCATCAATGATGCTTTTGCAAACTTCTTTGAACATTATTAAAAACAAACTAAATGGACCATACCCAATTAAAACTAGTGTAGAATAGTATTCATTAGAAGTGTCATAAGAGTTGAGTAGTGCGAAAAAAATCCAAATCATGATGAGCCGAGAAAAAATGGAAAGTAGAGATATCAAATGAGCCAGTCAAGCACAATCGAGTTAAAAAAGAATCTAGTTAACTGAGAGTAACAAGTTAAACGAGTCAAACTTAATAAAACTAGACAAAAATGTTTCAATGCTTGAGAGCCACAAGTTAAAATAAGTCGAGTCGAGTGAGCTAAACAAACCTAACGATTCCATAAAAATGTGACAAGTGTATAAAAATGATTGCATTTTTAAATTCACAATATTTATTTATACTAATATTTATAATTTATTTTTAGTAATTTTCAATCAATTAATCAATTTTGACAATATTCATTATTATTAATATTTATTAGGGTAATTAAAAAATAAATCTTAAACTATAGAGTCATTAACAAACTCACTCTTAAACTATGTTCGTTAACAAAATCACCCTTAAACTATATTTGATTAATAAAACAACTATTGTCGTCCATATTTCAATTAAAATTTGTATGTGTGGGAGCCCTGTCTTGGGAAGCGGGATCCAGCTCTGACTTCGTGAGTTTTTGTATTAGTGCGGGAGTTTGCTTTTCAACAACAGGATCCTGCTCATTTTTTCTTCTAGAAAGGACAATGCATACACTATTTTTGAGCAGGATCTCGCTTTCAATACCAGGATCTCCCGAGAAGACAAAAATAAGCGGGATTCTGTTGTTGAAGGGCGGGATCTCACTGCCCTGATAGTGTATGCACTGTTTTTTAGCGGGATCCTGCCCTTCAACAACAGGATCCCGCTTTAGAAGAGGTCATCAAAAAAATAGAAATGGTGGCAGATGAAAAGATGAGAAGGTACAAGAAAGCTCGCGTTGATGTTGAGACGTTTAAACGAAAGGTTGAAGACAAGAGCAAGGATGCATCAGAAATAAAGGAGGACAAACAGATAAAGAAGCAACCGATTGAAGAGTTGGAGAAGATTGTGAAGCCGATATATTCCAACTCAAGGCAAACGAAGTCAATAGAGAAGCTGAGAGGCTAGAGAGAGTAACTCTGATAATGTGAACGAAATCTTGCTTAATCGACACATCGATCAGACATCGCTTGGTAAAAAAAAAAGGTTATTGTAACGCCCCCGAACCCACCCCGGCTCGATGCACTACTTTACTCATCATTACCACATTTAAAACGAAGTTTAAAATAATTTTTGATAAAATTTTGAATCGTTTTTCGAGTTTTTTGAACCCTCAAAAATGGGTGGAAAACGTGCGTAAAATACGTACCAAATGTGTCGAAAAAGGTCGGGTTAAATCATATTTGAAATAGGAAAAATTTGAAAAAACATCAAAGTGAACCACAAGGGGCGCCACGCGCGCGCACTTGTTTGCGCGCGCTGCCCAGCAGCGCACCCCCAGCGCTCAAGCGCTGTGCATGTTGCGCGCACAGCAGTGCGCCACGCCCGCACACTCGAGCGCACCGGAGGCGATCGATCGGCGCTTGCACCGGCGACCTCTCGGGTCACTCGATTAGAAACAGTGCATTTTGCCGATCGATCAGCGCTGGGCGCTGCGTGTGGCACAGCAGCGCACATCGCGCGCCACACGCCCGCGCCAGCGCTCACGCTTCCCCGGTCTGCGCGTCTCCTCCTCGGCCACCAGCGCAGTACTTCGACCCTCTATAACCATTTTTCAATTTTCTTCAATTATCACCCAACCAAATCACCTAAAATTTACCCAAACCTTTTTCCAACATTTTCAACTTCTAGACATATGAAAATCCCAGAAACCCGACTTTAAAACGTCAGCGAAAACGTGAAAATGGGTGAAAAATGAACATCGTTTCTTTTATGAAAAATTGAGCAGCATAACGATTAAATTTTCTAAAACCAAAACCCTGAAAACTAAACGTTTATACACTATGTTCAAAACACAAAAAAAATTCAAGTTCCTTGACATATTTACAAACCAACATTTCCATCAAAATACTAATCCACTCCACCTCCCAGCCATACCATGGTTAAGACGCCCCGGCAACTGTCTGCACCGGCATGCCACGTGCGTTGCCGACTGCATCCTAGTCCTGGCCTCCCTCAAAAAGCTTAACAGAGATCTCGTCGTCACCTACACCATAGAACACAAAACGTAAGTCTAATGCTTAGCAAGTAGGGAATAATAAATGTAAAAATACACAATGCACACTCAACCCTAACACATGCAGTTTCTAAACTCTCGGTTGTGTTCATTTCATTCTCGTTTCATAAATCTTTCACCAGGCCGCGTGGATCAAGTAGGCACACATCCTATAACCGTCTAGGATGGCCACGCCTTGACCCAGCAGAGCAAGACCGGACAGCACACGTCTCATAACCGTTTAGGACGGCTATATACGATCTCCTCCCACATCGATCGTAGAACCCTCTAGTGCTTTCTTTCGCACGTTAACCTCAAGGTGTTCATACTCACGACACATTACGTATCTTAAGTAGTACATCTCTCGTATGAGCCCTCTTAGGGTGCTACACCCAAGAACTAATTCTCGACGAGACAGCTCTACTCGAGACCAAGTTGCAGTTCTTTTTATATTTTTACATTTCACGCTCACATTTCAAGTCAATGCTCAAAACTCGTATTTTTGTAGTTTGAAACAATCATGCATGTCAATACAATGCTCAATCACAAAACAAAATAACGAAACAAACAAACAACCATATCGTTCCATGGTGTAGGCTCGAAGGTAAAACACACACACTCCTCTACTTACCTGGTTACTCCGCACGTGTTCAGTTACTCTGCACGTGTTCAGTTACTCCGAGTATACAAATCACTCGCTCGTTAACCTAACAATATAGGGAAAACCACTTAGGCATCACAAATCAATTCTAAAGGCTATTTAATCTAACTCTAACTATAAACAACTTGTAACGACCCCTTATCCCAGCAAGATATTGTCCGCTCTGGGGATTGGGCCGCAGCCCAATATCCTCCCCTCACGGCTTTGTTTGGCGAGAGCACTTCCCGGAAGGTCACCCAACTTGGAATTACTCTCGCCGAAGCCCTCTTAACTTCGGAGTTCTTATGGGATCCGTTGTCAATTGAGCTCCAAAACGCGTCTTACTATGTTGGGAGGGTCTCTTTACATATGTTTCATTTCCACGTACTTCTCCAAGCAATGTGGGATTGTGACGACCCCCTTTTTACGACCTGTCACCTTCCGGTTCGCCCGCGCAGACGTACCGCCATCCGGGTTCCGGTTCGTGCAGCCATCGTACAGATACTTGCACTTTCGGGTCATCACAATCACCCCCTCCTTGGGGGCCCAACGTCATCGTTGACCACATTTCCGGTTGAGTACAGGCTCTGATACCATTTGTAACGACCCTTTATCCCAGCAAGATATTGTCCGCTCTGGGGATTGGGCCGTAGCCCAATATCCTCCCCTCACGGCTTTGTTTGGCGAGAACTTCCCGGAAGGTCACCCAACCTGGAATTGCTCTCGCTGAAGCACTTTTAACTTCGGAGTTCTTATGAGATCCGTTGCCAATCGTGTTCCAAAACGCGTCTTGTTATTTAGGGAGGGATCTCTTACATATGTTTCATTTCCACATACTTCCCCAAGCGCTGTGGGATTGTGACGACCCCCTCTTTACGACCTGTCACCTTCTGGCTCGCCCGCACGGACGTACCGTCATCCGGGTTCCAGTTCGTGCAGCCATCGTACCAGACTTACAGATTCGGGTCATCACAATCACCCCCCCTCGGGGGCCCAACGTCCTCGTTGGCCACAATTTCGGTTGGGTACAGGCTCTGATACCATTTGTAACGACCCCGTTCCCAGCAAGATATTGTCCGCTTCGGGGATTGGGCCGCAGCCCAATATCCTCCCCTCACGGCTTTGTTTGGCGAGAGCACTTCCCGGAAGGTCACCCAACCTGGAATTGCTCTCGCTGAAGCACTTTTAACTTCGGAGTTCTTATGAGATCCGTTGCCAATCGTGTTCCAAAACGCGTCTTGTTACTTAGGGAGGGATCTCTTACATATGTTTCATTTCCACATACTTCCCCAAGCGCTGTGGGATTGTGACGACCCCCTCTTTACGACCTGTCACCTTCTGGCTCGCCCGCGCAGACGTACCGCCATCCGGGTTCCAGTTCGTGCAGCCATCGTACCAGACTTACAGATTCGGGTCATCACACAACTAACTTAAAACAATTTAAACTCAAATCCTGAATTTCTCTCATTTTCAACCGTCCAACTTCAATCAGCCATAACTCACTCGTTTTTCATCTGATTTCAATGATCCAACCCATTCCGTAAACCTCTACATGTCTACTATCCAATGCCATAATTCATTTTTCCAAGAAAAATAATTCACCAATTCGGATTCCAGTAAAACCGAACTGCCCTGTTTTTGCCCTACATGGGCAATTTCATGTTTCTACTTCCCCTTTCATCTCTAAACCATTTAAACATCTTATTTCTATGGTTTAATTAACAACTAAGGAAAGGGGAACTCATCACAAATTTCAGAATTTCGGACTCTTAACTAGGGTTCCAAAATTCTTCAAACAACTCAACAAAAACTACCTAAACATTGCATAAACTAGTTAACAAACAAAACCTATCCAATTAACCCACTAACCTTGCTATTATCTTCACCAAAAGGGAGCTTGAAACTTCAACAATGGAGGGGCTTAGGGTTCTTTGTGGAAGAGGGAGAAGAAGAAGACAAGTGAGAATTGTTTTTTTTTTTTTTACTCCTCCACTTTCCTTCATTTAAAACTCCACTTCTTCTTCTTTCAAAAGTTACCCCTAAACTAAATAAATTTATAAACCAACCCACCTTTCCTCCTCTTCACCTCTTCAACATGTAAGACATCTCCTCCCTTCCATTTCTTTTTTCAAACAATTTTCTTTCCATTTATTTCAACCACTAATAACCTTAAGCTACTCTAACTGTAACGACCCCTATTCCCAGCAAGATATTGTCCGCTCTGGGGATTGGGTCGCAGGCCAATATCATCCCCTCACGGCTTTGTTTGGCGAGAACTTCCCGGAAGGTCACCCAACCTGGAATTGCTCTTGCCGAAGCACTCTTAACTTCAGAGTTCTTATGGGATCCGTTGTCAATCGTGCTCCAAAACGCGTCTTGCTATGTTGGGAGGGATCTTTTACATATGTTTCATTTCCATGTACTTCCCCAAGCTATGTGGGTTCGTAACGGCCCCCCTTTCAACGGCCGAATCCTCCGGCCCAACTCTCTTGGATCCGCAGAGTTTTACCCATCTCCGGCCCCAACCGGGCCCTCGAGCCTCTGAGGATCCGCGGAGCATGGGTGGTCCCAACACATATGTTGAAAGTCGGGTCGTCACACTAACTCTAGTGTTTTCTCACAAATTTTCACTTTCTAACACATATACTTAGCATAACCCTAAGATCAAAATTAAACTCCCCTAACATAAGTAAATCTAAGGCTACGTACGTTAGAAGGAAATTTCCAGGTGTTACAGTTATTGAATTTTTGTTGCTTCTTAGAGCGATGATTGTTGAGTTGTGAAGCATACGCTGATTGAAAACCTTACACAGAGAAATCTACAGATCGACCTATGCAGTTCGGTCGACGTGGAGGTTGTAAGTGGGGTGGTAAACCCCCACTCTAAGGTTGGGGGCAGCGCCCCAGAAAAAATTTCTTTTTACAAGGGTCTTTAGTGTTGGGGGTATTTTGTTGATTTTATCATCTTATTTCGTTGTCCTATTTTGTTGAGTATATAAAGATGTATTTACAGTTTTGAATTGTTGTAGAGAGCGTGAGAGGTAGAAACATTATTGTAACTCGTTTTTCTTTAATTTTAGTGAAATCTAGTAGCGGGAAGTGGATGTAGCTCTCGTATTGAGAGTGAATCACTCGGTGTGTTCTTATTTTTTCACATTATTATTCATTTCAAAGCAAGTTGGATTTTTCATGAGAAATTAATCACAAAGACATACAAAATTCATTAGAGCCCGTTGACATGAGAGCACGCACACATATCTAACAAATGAAACTAATGAAAAAATAAGACTTTGAAATAAAATATCGCGAAGATATCTCAAAATAAGAAGAAAAGTAATCCAATGTATCATAGTATGTGAAGTGAAAAATTGACTAACAATATAAATAACATGTGCATACGTAGACGAGAGCAGATGAGGTAAACCGAGCTCCTGATAATAGTTAGATATAATCTAGGTGTCAAAGGAATTCCATCAAAGGAGGAATAGCAAGCATTGAGCTCAAGAGCAGTATGAAACAAAATCTTATTATCTATAAGAGGAGCACTCTAAAAAATATCCGTTATATACCTAGTCTTATAACTATTTGTCAAAGAAACGACTTTAGTGTCGGGAAATTAATATAGATAACCTAGATCTTTCATTGCATAATAAAGTGCCAACCCATAGTTCAATAGATCAATCCCCAATCCCATCAACTTATAAGAAAAGTAAAGTACAGCCAGCAGATGTACACTTAACAAACAAAGCTAGTAATGGTGAGTGGTACAAAAATAAAGTGAAGAATCACAATATAAACTTGTCAAATAATATATGAGGTGCTTCCTTAACTCCACAGAGAGATTTTTAAAGTTTGAACACTTTCCTAGATTGAGGAAAAACTCTAGGAGGCGTCACGTAGAATTTTTCTTAAAGATCTCCATTCAAGAAAATATTTATAACATTCATCATGGAATGAAGGCCATGGCAATAAAAGTGCAAAATTTGATCACTTTTGCCACATGAGCAAAAGTACCCTTGAGAATATCTTTTTACAACTAATTGATCTTTGTATAGTTTAATAGACACGTTAGACTTACTTTTAATCTTATAACGAGATTAAATGAAATATTTTCCTTGTTGCAAAGGTACCAAGTCCCAAGAACGAGTTTGACGTAAGTGAATAGGTTTTTCAATCATAGAATTATGACAAATGGGATCTCAAATGGTCTCATTATCAGATATAGGCTGAACGAGGTAGTGAGTAGAAGTAAAAAAGAAAAAAAGCAACAAAAGAACTAGAATTATATGAGCAAGCAAAATCAGGGAGATTATTTCACTTATAAATACATGTAGAATGACAAGATACAAGAGAAGGAAAAGGAAAATTTGAAAAAACTTACAAATACATGTAATGACAAGATATAAGAGGAGTAGAAGGAATAGCCACAATAGGTGATGATGGTACAACAATAGCAAGAGAATTAGCAATAGGAAGAATAGGAGCAAAAGGGCCCAAATCTGCTAAAATATGAGCTAGTACTCTGCTAGAAACACATTATCAGAAGCAGCACTAGGTGAATCAACATTACAATCACTGACAAAAGGATTACTACAAATCAAATCAGACTTACCGAAATAAACGAAGAGGGAGAGTGAATTAATTATTGACATATTTTTTGTGATTAAACAATCTAATTAATTTACAATCTCTTTATAAATTTTATCTCTATTAATTAAATAAACTAAACTAATATGCAATGATAATCAATAAAGTTGTTAAGAGAGTATAAATAAAGTTGTTAACGCGCTTCGGCCAAATTGCCTACTCGACACTCCAAAACTCATCTTTGGAGATTTCTTCAACAAAATTCTTTCGATTACAAGTGATTGTGCTTCTGGGTGCCAATCAAACTTTTCAACTATTGCATGGCGTCTCCTTTCTTCTTGATTAAGCTTGCGAGTGTCAATCAAACATTTTTTAACTATTAAGGGCTCACCATTTTATAGTTCACGATATACAAGTGAAGGTTGAACAATTCTAAATACAATTCATACTCTTTCCAAGTGGTGATAATATCAAGTTATGTTTTAGGAAAGTATGATTAGGCCGAAAACTCTTTGTTTTCAAGTGGAAAAATTTGACAGCACTTCGTTGCAATTTTCTCCAAAAGTTGTTTGAAATCGTGATTAGATATGGGTGTCGTAACCACTGCTTATGACCACCAACAGCATTCAACAACATAGAACATAAGAAAAGTAAAGTACAGCCAGACAGATGTACACTGAACAAACAAAGATAGTAATGGTGGTGGTACAAAATAAGGACGAATCACAATATAAACTTGTCAAATAATATATGAGGTGCTTCCTTAACTACACAGAGAGATTTTAAAGTTTGAAACACTTGCATAGATTGACGGAAAAAACTCTAGGAGGCGCACGTAGAATTTTTCTAAAGATCTCCGTGCAAGAAAATATTTATAACATTCATCATGGAATGAAGGCCATGGCAATAAAAGTGCAAAATTTGATCACTTTTGCCACATGAGCAAAAGTACCCTTGAGAATATCTTTTTACAACTAATTGATCTTTGTATAGTTTAATAGACACGTTAGACTTACTTTTAATCTTATAACGAGATTAAATGAAATATTTTCCTTGTTGCAAAGGTACCAAGTCCCAAGAACGAGTTTGACGTAAGTGAATAGGTTTTTCAATCATAGAATTATGACAAATGGGATCTCAAATGGTCTCATTATCAGATATAGGCTGAACGAGGTAGTGAGTAGAAGTAAAAAAGAAAAAAAGCAACAAAAGAACTAGAATTATATGAGCAAGCAAAATCAGGGAGATTATTTCACTTATAAATACATGTAGAATGACAAGATACAAGAGAAGGAAAAGGAAAATTTGAAAAAACTTACAAATACATGTAATGACAAGATATAAGAGGAGTAGAAGGAATAGCCACAATAGGTGATGATGGTACAACAATAGCAAGAGAATTAGCAATAGGAAGAATAGGAGCAAAAGGGCCCAAATCTGCTAAAATATGAGCTAGTACTCTGCTAGAAACACATTATCAGAAGCAGCACTAGGTGAATCAACATTACAATCACTGACAAAAGGATTACTACAAATCAAATCAGACTTACCGAAATAAACGAAGAGGGAGAGTGAATTAATTATTGACATATTTTTTGTGATTAAACAATCTAATTAATTTACAATCTCTTTATAAATTTTATCTCTATTAATTAAATAAACTAAACTAATATGCAATGATAATCAATAAAGTTGTTAAGAGAGTATAAATAAAGTTGTTAACGCGCTTCGGCCAAATTGCCTACTCGACACTCCAAAACTCATCTTTGGAGATTTCTTCAACAAAATTCTTTCGATTACAAGTGATTGTGCTTCTGGGTGCCAATCAAACTTTTCAACTATTGCATGGCGTCTCCTTTCTTCTTGATTAAGCTTGCGAGTGTCAATCAAACATTTTTTAACTATTCAAGGGCATCACCATTTTATAGTTCACCGATATACAAGTGAAGGTTGAACAATATAATACAATATCATACTCTTTCAAGGTTGATAATATCAAGTTATGTTTTAGGAAAGTATGATTAGGCCGAAAACTCTTTGTTTTCAAGTGGAAAAATTTGACAGCACTTCGTTGCAATTTTCTCCAAAAGTTGTTTGAAATCGTGATTAGATATGTGGTGTCGTAACACTGCTTATGACACCAGCAGTAAACAACAATAATGAACAATAAAGAAATGCGTAAAGAAGGAGACACAAGATTGGTAACGCAGTTCGAAAAATTGCCTACGTCTGCGGGGCTACGCCCAGATTTAAAAACATTTCAGAGAGTTCACAAAGTTACAAGATAACGGAACTTATACAAATAAAGACTCCCTCTTTTGTTTGTCGCCGCCTCTAGCTAACTTCCCCAAAGAAACTGTTTTTGCGAGCTCCCCTCGACTTTGAGACGATCTCTCCCGAGATCTAAATGCGACAAGCTCCCCTTGTCGATATTGACTCCTCCTGGAATCTGTGTAAGGCAAGATCCCCTTGCCCACGAACAGAAAGACAGGCTCTCCTTGTCAATCAATAGAACTCCTTCCGAGTTCCAGTGAAGTCTCCTCCCGAGACTGATCTTTAATGAAGAATAAAGAAGAGCACTCCTATGACACCAATCGTGACACCAATCGTTGTCTTAGGATGCACACCACCACACTCGTTGAACAATGAATGCCACAAAAGGTAGAGTGGAAAACCGTCAACAGAGACCGAAACAATCAATAACAACCCAAAACGCAGAAACGTGAGGGAAGAAAATAATAACAACTTGCGGCACAAGAAATACTAGAGAGCAATAAATAATCCGCACACGTCTTCTGTGAAAGGTAGATGCTTAAATAAATCTGCAACAAGTTTTCGTTCCAAAACAGAAAGCACATAATCAGGAAACGCAATCACAGAAAATCAGATTCGTGACACCCTTTGCGACATATATGGAAAGTACCAGAATATAACATATTTGAATCCCTGAATAGTTGGATCATGAATCTTGATATCTGTTATGATTCACAGAACAATCTATATTAAAATCGGCCTTCCATAGATAAATATAATTGATAACTTGATTTCCAAGTAACTTACTTTCCTTATTCTTCAAGGTTTCCTAAATCAAATATTCTGCATATATTTGATAGATAAATCTCCACAAAATCTGCATGCCTTGCAACTGAATAATATTGCAATCAATATATAATTTCCAAGATAAATTAAATACCCACTTTAATTAATTTTGCCAAACAAATCTATGTCAACGCAAATTAACATTAACAATCTCCCCCTTTGGCATTTTTTGGCAAAATCAAGAACTCCCCCTGAATGCTGGATGTAGGATCATAAAAGCTCCCCCTTAATACTTGCAATAGTAGATCAATGCACAAAACACTATTCATGACATGCACATCATATCCAAGCAATCAGTGTAAAATTACTCTCCCTTTTTGCCATAAAAGGACAAAAAGAGAACATAAGACCATATATCCAGAGCATCATTAAAAGAATCCATAAGCAAAAAGAGATATCCATCAGCAAAAGAAAAAGAAATATCCAGTATAGAATGAAAATATCCAGCAGTAGAAGTGAAAAATTCAGCGACTAATGAAAATTGTTTAATCACAACATAATGACAAACCCGGATGCTGATAGCTGCTCAGTTTTGAGGGGCATGAGTTTCTGTTGTAGTAGTAATGACATCAGAGAAAACACCAGGTAGATCAGGAGTAGAAGTCGTAGAGGGAACCTGAGTTTCTGGATCAGCAAATTCGTCAATTGACTCTCAAGTTCTTCAGTGGATTCAGCAGTAGCTGGAACATCTTTAGTGGAGTCAGCAGCAGTTGAAACATTTTTTGCAATCCTTTGTTGTTCAAAAACATCACAAACAAAATCATCTGTAGAAATTGTTCCTTCAAGGTCGTCAATTAGACCTAAAATTTCTTTCCTTCTCCTTTCAATCAATACTTGCTGATCATTTAAAAATTGTAACTCATCTTTCAGAACTTTCAGGTTGCGAGAAAATAAAGCAGCATGAACAGGAGTTGAAATTCGGGCAACAGCACCTTTCAGATCATTTATATGGTCACCTTTAAACAGATTTGGACAAATTCTGATCTCCTCTTTATCTAAATCAAGAACCTCTTTGCCCCTGATGACCGATTGTTGTGATGAGATCATCCCATAGATTAATCTATGGAATAGAAGGGCAGTCCTTTCATTCTTACAATCTGCATGCTTTACTATTTGCTCAAACATTAATTGACCAACATCAAATGAAATGTAGTTCCCTATTTTAAATAACAAAGGTGCCATAGATTTGTTTACCCCTGTGCCATGAGAGGTAGGAAGCCAGTTCCTCATGGCTATTTTGTGTAGAATGGCATACTTCACAGTGAGTTGAGAGGCACGAAAGTCCTTGCCACGAGGCCAAACACACCTGACACCTCCCGTGACATCGGAGATTATCTTGTCAAAATCAGGTGAAAAATCCACAGAATCATCGCCATAGCTGCATAAATAAGTGTTGATGGCTATGGGAGAGAACTCAAACAGTAGTCCCCATACAAACACATGACCATAATTTGGATGATCAAGCTCTCCTACGTGGGAATCAAGGTTGCAATAAAATTCTTGCACAACCTTTAACAGAAAAGGCTTTAAACCTCTAATTGTTTTGCACAACCCTTGGCTGGTGAGCAAATCAACAATCCCCGGACAGTTCTTAAAATCTCCTTCATGGATGTTTCTTTCAGACCACACAATTCTTTTTGAGACCCGAGACCACAAGCCAGCGCAATATTCGGAATTAAAATCATCATATGTAGCAGAAGGCTCAGGGGACTTACTTTTTCTTGGACTTGTGCGAGAGGGAGCAGAAACCTTTCTCCTTTTGGACCATTTCTGAGAGCTAACGGAAGATTTTGTTGTTGTAGGACTTGGCTTTACTGGCGACTTAGTTCGAGACCGAATGAGTCTACGAGTTACAGAAACAGATTTTTCTTTCTCGGGTTTGGAAATTATCTCTTCAGTAGATTCTGGGTCAGAAATTTCAAGAATATCATCATCAACAGAAGGGACTGCTTCTGCCTCTTCTTCTACCCAATCCTCGTCTGAAGATTCAACGATCCTTTTCTTTTGAGTCTTTTTCTTCTTCGATACGTGAGAAATTTTGGACGAATCTGGAGCTTTAGGAGGACCAATACTGACATTTGCTGGAGGTCCAGTTAAAAGGTTGAATCGAGTTCTTACACCAAAGGGATCTACCTGTTGAATTGGAACGGCTTCTACCACAACTCTAGAAAAATTAGCTTCAGAAAGAGGTGACCCTATTATGGGAGTAGGCGTTGAAGACTTTCCTCGTGACATTGTTGAGAAACTTACAGAGGAGTGCTGAAATCCCTAACCCTTTTGAGAGAGAAACTGAGAGCAGTGATCGGGAGAAGGAGAGAGAAATCCGTGTGAAGGAAATATGGAAATAAACCATATTTAATAATTCCATAAGAGTCTTCTAATTCCCATAAAGTTTTTTAAAAAACACGAACTTCCAATAAACAAACTCAAAAAGGCAATCAGATCAACTTTCACCAATAAACCATAATTATCTCTCAGTTCCCATAAAATCTGCCGAAATCTTCATGGAAATAAATCATAAACACTTACTCAAATTTTCATGGAATCAGCCGAAATCTCCAGAATAGATAATGTGTCATGTAAGAAGTTGTAGACTATAATCGAATACTAATATATATATATATATATATATATATATATATATATATATTAATATGAAAGCGAATAAATACTTACAACCAAAATATTTCTTCACATGACACAGAGGCCTCGGGCAGACCTTAATTCTTCAAATCTTACACCATCCAAAGCTTTGGTGAAGATATCCGCAATTTGTTTTTCGATTACCATATGCTCCAAAGTGATATTCTTTTCTTCCACAAGAGATCTAATAAAGGGATGTCGAATATCTATATGCTTGGTCCGAGAATGCTGAATCGGATTCTTGGAAATATTGATAGCGCTCATATTGTCACAATAGAGTGTCATGACATCCTGCGTGACACCATAATCTTTCAGCATTTGTTTCATCCAAAGAAGCTGAGTGCAACTACTACCAGCTGCAATATATTCTGCCTCGGCAGTAGACAGAGAGATTGAGTTTTGCTTCTTGCTGAACCAAGACACCAAGTTATGTCCCAAATAAAAGCATCCACCGGAGGTACTTTTTCGATCATCCGAACTCCCAGCCTAGTCAGCATCACAATAACCAACAAGATTTGCATTAGTATCAAATGAATACCAAATCCCATAGTCAGTCGTCCCGCTAATATATTTAAGTATCCGCTTAACCGATATTAAATGTGATTCTCGAGGATTTGCTTGAAAACGAGCACACACTCCAACACTATAGCAAATATCCGCCCGACTAGCAGTTAAATACAGGAGATGGCCAATCATGCTTCTATATAATCTAGCGTCTACAGAGATTCCTTTATCGTCTTTGGAAATTTTCTCATGTGTCCCAAGCGGTGTTCTATTCGGACGAGCATTCTCCAACTTGAATCGTTTCAACAATTGTTTAGCATACTTGCTTTGAGAAATGAAGATACCATTATTACCTTGCTGAATCTGAAGACCAAGAAAATAACTGAGTTCGCCTACCATGCTCATTTCAAATTCACCGGTCATTTGAGCAATAAATGTATTCACCATGTCTTGTGACACCAAACTAAACACTATATCATCAACATAGATTTGGGCAAGTAAAAATTGATCTTTTGCACAACGGATGAAAAGGGTTTTATTTACTCCCCCTCGCTCATATCCCTTTGACAATAAATACACGGTGAGTCTTTCAAACCATGCCCGAGGAGCTTGTTTGAGCCCGTATAACGCCTTTTTCAATTTGTAGACATACTCGGGATGATGATGATCTTCAAAACCCTTTGGTTGAGCAACATACACTTCTTCATTAAGAATGCCATTTAGGAAGGCACTCTTCACGTCCATTTGATATAATTTGAATCTCATAACACATGTCGTGGCTAATAATAGATGAATCGACTCAAGACGAGCAACCGGAGCAAAAGTTTCATCAAAATCAACACCTTCAATTTGAGCATATCCTTGAGCAACTAATCGAGCCTTGTTCCGGGTAATATTACCAGCATCATCACTTTTATTCTTATAAATCCACTTGGTACCAATGACATTCACATCGGGGGGCATGATACCAAGTCCCAAACCTGATTTCGTTTGAATTGATCATGTTCCTCTTGCATAGCACCAATCCAATATTCATCCAACAAGGCCTCTTTCACATTTTTGGGCTCAATTGATGATGTAAAGCAAGCAAATTGAATCATTTCACGATAATTGACTCTCGGTTTGTCCCTGGTTCGAACACTATCATTTAGACCTCCAATAATTTCATCTGTAGAATGATTTTTCTGGACACGTGTGGATGGTTGTCGTTGATCCGAGGTAGTTACTTCATCAATATGTGCATCCTGGTCCGTGACACTACTCGTGACATCGCCTGTAAGACTAGTTGAAACACCGAGTTGTTCATCGTTTGAGATAGTAGTTACGTCGTCTATGAGAGTCTCAGTAGTTTCTAGCGAATCAACCACTTGAACATTGGCAGATTCCACGACATTTCACGTCCTTTTATTGTATACTCGATAAGCACGGCTATTTGTGGCATAACCCAAGAAAATAGCTTCATCACTCTTGTGGTCTAGTTTTCCCCTATGTTTCCTATCATTCAATACATAGCAAGTACTGCCGAAAGGATAAAAGTAATTAAGATTTAGAATTTTACCTTTCCATATCTCGTAGGGTGTCATTGAAGTGCCTCCACGAAGATACACTCGATTGATAGTATAACATACAGTGTTCATAGATTCAGCCCAGAATTTTTGTGGAATATTCTTCTCATGTAACATTACTCGTGACATCTTCGCAATAGTTCGATTTTTCCTTTCGATCACTCCATTTTGTTGAGGAGTTTTAGGCGCTGAGAACTCATGAAATATTCCAAGCTGATTACAGTAATTTAAGAATTCAGAGTTTTCAAATTCCCTTCCATGATCACTGCGAATGCGAATAATCTTCATAATGATACTATCTTTTTCACGTTGGAGACAGATACACAAGGATTTGAAAGCTTTAAAGGTGTCGGATTTTTCTCTAAGAAATTCCACCCATGTGTACCGAGAGAAATCATCCACAGTAACATAAGCATATCGTTTACCTCCAATACTTTCCACAGCCATTGGACCCATTAGATCCATGTGAAGTAGCTCAAGTACACGAGTTGTTGCTGGTGTTGACAACATTGGATGTGACACTTTGGTTTGTTTCCCAATCTGACATGGTCCACATATTCTTCCTTCATCGAAATTCATCTTGGGAACCCCACGGACTGCTCCCTTTGATATAATCAGCTTTAGCATTCGATCATTGACATGTCCCAACTTTCGATGCCATAAAATAGGATCTTCCATACTTGAACGGAAACAAGTCGAAGATGAGTATATAAGATAACAGTTGTCAGAAGATCTTAATCCCTCCATGATGCAATTTCTGTCATGATCGGACACCACGCATTTTCCACTAGTGAATTGAACATTTAGATCTTGATCACACAGTTAGTTAATACTAATTAAATTAGCCTTTAAACCATCAACCAGAAGAACATTTTCTAATTTTGGTAGTCCTGGAACATTTAGTGTGCCTATTCCCATGACACTAGACCTGACACCGTTGCCAAAAGTCACTTTTCCCACGCTTTCAGATACGATATCATTCAAAAACTTCTTTTCACTAGTCATGTGTCTAGAGCAGCCACTGTCAAAGTACCAAGCATTGGTTGTAGTGGCCTTTAGAGAGATTTGCGTAGCATTACATGTCAAATTTGATTTAATCACCCATCTTTGTTGAGGAAATATGTGAGAAGAGACATTTCTAGCAGTACCTTGTCTTAAGTCAGTGAGATATGTAAAACATCTAGAACGAATATGACCACGTTGATTGCAATAGTGACAAATAGTCGTAAGTCTGTTACCTTTATTTATGGGAACATGGTGAGACTTTTCTTTCTGCTCTGTTATAGTATTGCTTATTGCAGCTTGCTTCCCTCTGTATTCAAAATATTTTCTGACAGTTTTGGTGATATAATGTTTGATACTGATGATGACACTCCATGCGACACTGGCTGTGAGACCGAGCTTTCTCCTTTGAAACCGAGTCCAGAACGATCACCACTTACTTTACTGATTTTTAGAATATTATCCAGCTTGGAGGAACCTGTATTTAGCATCTTGACATTTTTCTTCATGTGATTCAGCTCGTTAAATAGTTTCATCGCATCATCCCGACTTATTTTCAATTTGGTTTCCAAGTCAATAATAGAATTTTGCAGATTTATCTTCTCAGCTTTCATGTCTTTATTCTGAATGCGAAGGCACTGATTGATTCTAGCTAGGTCGGTCCATTTTTCATGAAGAAATTTGTACTCCATAATGAGATCTTCTTTTGTATCTTCATCACCATAATCTGATATATCCTCTCAAACATCTTGCAGGACACTATCATCATCTGTGTGTTTAGAATTAGCAACCAGAGCCACATGGTTGTTCTAGAATTCATCTTCTTTTTCGGACTCATCCTCACTCCACGTTGTGTTGAGTGAATTTTTTTTTTCTTCAGAGTATTAGCACATTCTGCCTGAATATGCCCAAAACCATCACATTCTCTGCATTGAATTCCTCTGCTTTTGATAGGTTGATCAGAATTATGTTTTTCATCTCTGTATTTTGTATTGCTCGAAGAACCATTCCTGTTGTTCGTGACACTAGACTTGACACCTCTATTATTTCTTCCAAATCTCTTCATAACCTTGCTAAAAATTTTCGATAACAGAGCTAATGATTCCTCAAGGTCATCTTCACTATGATCACTCATAATCTGAGTATCGGCTTTTAAAGCGACTCCTTTTATCCTCTTTGTTTCGGTGTCAACTCCGAGATTCATTTCGAAAGTTCTAAGAGATCCCATTAATTCTTCTAGTTTCATTTTTGAGACATTCTTGGCTTCTTCAATAGCTGTGACTTTATATGCAAACCGTTGAGGTAGAGATCGTAGAGTCTTCCTTACTAGTCTTTCTTCAGAAAATTTCTCACCAAGAGCGAATGCCTCATTGGCTATGTCACAAAGTTTAACATTGAATTCAGCAATATTTTCGTCTTCATGCATCTTCAGATTCTCGAATCTTGTAGTAATCATCTGCATGTTGGATAATTTCACAGTCGATGTCCCTTCATATGTGATCTGAAGAATTTTCCATGTCCTTTTGGCGGACTCACAAGTGGAAATAAGTCTGAACTGAGTAGGATCAACACCGTTGAAAATAGCATTCAGAGCCTTTGAGTTACTGTTGGCCAATGTATCTTCAGAAGGAGACCAACTTTCTTCATCATTGAGAGTTGTAATACCTTCTTTGTCAGTAGTAGTTGGAGGATCTCATCCTGTCAAAATAGATTTCCAAGCCCTCTCATCAATAGCTTTAATAAAATCCCTCATTCTGGCCTTCCAATAAGCATAGTTGCCTTCGTCCAATAGTGGTGGACGCATTGTTGAACCTCCTTCTTTCATAGAATCCATTGCACAGAATAAAACACGATCAAATCCCGCTGATCCTGCTTAAGAAACAAAAGCGTCCCGCTCTGATACCAATTGAAATCGTGATTAGATATGTGGTGTCATAACACTGCTTGTGACACCAGCAGTAAACAACAATAATGAACAATAAAGAAATGCGTAAAGAAGGAGACACAAGATTGGTAACGCAGTTCGACAAATTGCCTACGTCTGCGGGGCCACGCCTAGATTTAAAAACATTTCAGAGAGTTCACAAAGTTACAAGATAACGGAACTTATACAAATAATGACTCCCTCTTTTGTTTGTTGCCGCCTCTAGCTAACTTCCCCAAAGAAACTGTTTTTGCGAGCTCCCCTCAACTTTAAGACGATCTCTCACGAGATCTAAATGCGACAAGCTCCACTTGTCGATATTGACTCCTCCCGGAATCTGGGTAAGGCAAGATCCCCTTACCCATGAACAGAAAGACAAGCTCCCCTTGTCAATCAATAGAACTCCTTCCGAGTTCCAGTGAAGTCTCCTCCCGAGACTGATCTTTAATGAAGAATAAAGAAGAGCACTCCTATGACACCAATCGTGACACAAATCGTTGTCTTAGGATGCACACCACCATACTCGTTGAACAATGAACGCCACCAAAGGTAGAGTGTGGAAAACCGTCAACAGAGACCGAAACAATCAATAACAACCTAAAACGTAGAAACGTTAGGGAAGAAAATAATAACAACTTGCGGCACAAGAAATACTAGAGAGTAATAAATAATCCGTACACGTCTTCTGTGAAAGGTAGATGCTTAAATAAATATGCAACAAGTTTTCGTTCCAAAACAGAAAGCACAGAATCAGGAAACGCAATCACAGAAAATCAGATTCGTGACACCCTTTGCGACATATATGGAAAGTACAAGAATATAACATATTTGAATCCCTGAATAGTTGAATCACGAATCTTTATATCTGTTATGATTCACAGAACAATCTATATTAAAATCGGTCTTCCATAGATAAATATAATTGATAACTTGATTTCCAAGTAACTCACTTTCCTTATTCTTCAAGGTTTCCTAAATCAAATATTCTGCATATATTTGATAGATAAATCTCCACAAAATCTGCATGCCTTGCAATTGAATAATATTACAATCAATATATAATTTCCAAGATAACTCAGAATAATATTTATATCAAAAACACTTTTCATCATCAAAACAATTATAATTAATCCTTATTAAGTCAACAATAATCCGTACACTTAGGTATTAAAAAGAAAAAAAAACATGAATCATGTCAATGATATATTTTTTGATATGCACCATTATTTAGAAAGACAATTTAAACAAATTGTAAGGATAATTTTCTATGCTCAAGATGAGGACAAATGACAAAACAAATAGATACAAAGACACGTAAAGGAAAACAATCAAGAGAATATATGTATAACTTCTTATAAGGTGACAAGTTCAATGCTGCTTAATTTAAATCATATTAATAAAATAGTTTCAAAAATATGTCTGTCTTTCTTTAGCTACCCTCCTCTAGATATATGGTACCATCTAAAGTAAATAAAATAGAGAAGACATATGTTGTATACTCCCACCTAAATCACACAAAAAAATATACTTGATAATAGCTTAATAACAAATTTTAACAAGATTTCAAAAAGTAGTAAAGATATTTAAAAAATCACAATGACATTTTATAAGATAAATCTAGCTATAGTAATTGTAATTATCAATGAATGAAACATAGTATTTGAACTCTACTTTGGACATTAATGGAAAGAGTCTTCACACATGGGAGTTGATAAAATCAAATGGTGCGTGAGAAACATAAAGACTTTCACTAAATGATAAATTGAAAAAGTTTCCACTTTTGCGACCATTACAATCAATTTGTCATTTAGCGAAAAAATAAGGGGAACAGGCCGGCCTCTCTTTGCAGGCCAGTATCTAGTCCGGACTAAAAGGTTTAGCATGTCTATTTTCGAAACTTAGAGATTTTTTTCGTTGAACAGTAATTTTTAAGGTTTTTTTTTTTTAAAAAATCCTTAACTTTAAGGTCTTTTTTAAAAAAAACCCTAAAACAAATATTAGAATTAAGATTCACACAATTTAACTGACATAAACAAGATTAAAAGTAAACTAATGAATATAAACATCCTACAGATAAAAAAACAAGGTGTTGCAATCGTACCAACGCCTACTAAAAGTATAGAAGTATCAACAGTCATGTTTAACATAAGATCACAACCATCGATTTTAAACCCAACAATAATTGTCAAAAATTTGATTATAAAGAATAAAAATAATAATAAAGTATCAGGTCTAAGAACCAGTTCATAATGTTTGTTTTTGCTTGTGTTCGACGTCGACACCTCTGTAAGTTCAGAGTACGTTGAAGAGATGATGAGTTTTGAAAGTCATTTGTTGAATATTCACCGAATAATGACGAAGATAGACGTTAAACCAGGAATATTAAAAGTCGTTGACCATGCTTTTATAAAGTAAAATAAAAGCAATATGTGACATAGATATTGTAACACGACCGTGTGAACATGGGTTCCAAGTCAGTTGTAGTGTAAACTAGGATGCTATTGTAGCAGCCCATGTGGGTATACCAAAAATGATATTTGACAATTTGTTGCCTCTCTACGTAATACGTATATATTCATATTGTGGCAGTTGGTCTTGTGAATGTAAAAATGACCCAAAATTCTTTTAATTATGAGGGTTCAATTCATACCAATGAAGATGCACAATCTCACATCGTTTGAGAGAGTAGAAATTGAATCGTTTATAAGTAAAGTTTTCTTTCCTACTTAATACAACGTGTTTTTGGCTAATTTCAAAAACAAATCCGCGCAAGTTCCGATCCAAAGTGAACAATATTATACTGAGAGTACCGAAAGACTCTACATACACATTGCAAATTCTAAAATTTTGAACAAAATATCTTATATACATGAGAAAATTTAAAAATTAGCTAGATAATAAAATTGATACTAATTAGAATAATGATTATGATTAGAATATGTACTATACATACATGTATGCCAGTAATAAGCTCATGAAGAAGTAATGAGTATACACTAATTATAAGATTTCGAGAAATGATAGATCTATTCACTTTATTAATAATCGAGCCGAATCAAATATATGCATGGTGGAACAATATTTTAGTGTTACACGGTATAGGTACTATTATTGATGAATATATGCATCAATCTTCTCAATGCATGGTATATTCTCAATGTTTAAGGTCATGGCCTTTAACATTGATAAGTTTGCAAACATCGAGTAGAAAAGAGGACTAAACTGTAAAAGTAAAGTGGTTGGACTTTGGGCCTTATGTTAGGCCCAACTATCATTTAGATTTAAAAAGTTGAGTTTAAATAATACATTTCAAAAGTCAAAGTGGCAATGGCTGGTGACAAGAGTGAGTTACATTTGATAATTATATAGGAAAATTATCGATTTGAACCCTGTACTATACATATTTTTTCAATTCGGCCCCTGTACTAAAAAAACCGACAAGCCGAACCCTGTACTTTGATTCTGTTATCAGTTTTAACCTTTTATCAACAATTTCATTAAACCCTCATTGAAAAAACTATCAAACAATCGTAGATTCAATTGAAAGTTTTACCATATGTTCATTACTTAATGAGAAGATAATCTGAGAATTTTTGTGATTTTTTAACACATCTACGATTTATTGTAATTTTATTTTAGTATTTTTTTAAAAATATTATAATAAATCATACAAGTTTTAACAAATTACGCAAATTTTTTTATTATCTACCCATAATATGGTGAACATCTGGAAAAAGTTTCAAATAAATCCAATATCTTTTGTTATTTTTTTAAATTAATCTCAGTTTCTTTTTTACTTTATAAATTAATTTTTTAAAAAATACCAAACAATATTTGATTTATTTGAAAAACTTTTCACATGTTCAACATATCATGGGTAGATAATAGAAAAAGTTTCGTGATTTTCTAAAATTTGTATGATTTGTTATAATATTTTTATAAAATACTAAAATAAAATTCTAATAAATCGTACGTGTGTTAAAAAATCACGAAAATTTCCATATTATCTTCTCATTAAGTAGTGAACATGTGGTAAAAATTTTAACTAAATCCAAGATCGTTTGTTAGTTTTTTCAATGAAGGTTTAATAAAATTGTTGATAGAAGGTCAAAACTGATAACAGAATCAAAGTACAGGGTTCGGTTTGCCGGTTTTTTTAGTACAGGGGCCGAATTGAAAAAACGTGTATAGTACAGGGTTCAAATCGATAATTACCCTAATATATATTACTATAAGTTGTAATGCATACTAAAACACAGGATGATATTGGGTTGGAACTTCTATTATAATACATAAGCATGATTCTTGTAACCTATCTGGGTAAACCAACATTTTTAAACTGAAACTTAGAAAATCATATTTTATGGAACTTCAATAATGCTTTCATATTGGGACGAAGCCAAAGGAAAAGACAGAGTTTGGCCAATACTTCGCACGCGTTTGACTATAGTTGAGTATCATGTTCGACCAAGGCAAGATACCGTTGTGTGGCATGGCCAGGTCGTTCTTCTCCTAGTTCTTGTCTTGCAAAACATTGGGTCTTCTAGAGTTTTTGTTTAAAGAACTTATGTTTTTACTATAGAAAATGATACAGCATTGCGAACAGTTAGAATATTGAATTGTTCTTTAAAATTTATCTACAAAATCTAATTTAGTCTTATATTTTATGCAGATTAGTTACAAAAGTGATGTGGTTTGATAGATTAAGAATTAAATCCTATAAAGTGTTGGAACGAGGAAAACAAATTTTTGGAGTAGGAAAAAACAAAGTGGAGAGGTGAGAATTTGAAAGAAACCTTTTTATTGAAATTCTTTGGCTATTGCTTAATTTTAAAATGTCTAGATTCACATTATAAGATTATTTAGTACATGTATAAAACAATACATGTCTATTTAATTTAATACATGTACTAATATTTAATTAATCATCTTAATACATAAACTAATATATCTACACATACATGAATCTCAAGTCTCTAGGTGACTATTCACAAATGTAGCACCCGGCCTTTTTATATGTAATTATTTTTCCCGAGCCATTTCTCGGGATTAATTTGATATAAATGCAATGTGTGTTTTGTTGGAAAACCAAACTAATGTCTAAATAAACAAAACACTAAGTTACATTGCATGGAAGGGTAATTAAACAAACAAGCTAGTTGGAAATAGATGGAGGGGTGAATTAGGAAGAAATTAAGGTTGGTGGGAGATAATCAATGGATGATTGCCAAGTGGCAATAACTTGCTGAGAAACCTACCTATTCTCCTTCCTTCTACGTAAACATTCATATGCATTTTTCCTTCTCTGTATTTCTCTCTAAATTCTCTCTTCCAGTTGACAAAACAATATCGAAGTAACTTCGATCTTCTCAGATTTCCTTCCTGCTCCTCCGCTAAGGTAAACATCTACTAATGCTAACACATTTGGACAAGCAAAAACTATGTGTTTTGCTGAAGTTTAGGTTAAGATATTTGGGAGGGAACTCTCGATTTTTGTATGAAAACGCATTCGCTGTTTTCTACAAATCTGAAATGGAGTTTACTGCATAATCTTCCAAGTTATTTGTTAGCATTTGCAGCTTGTTTAATTTCTCTTCATTGCAGCAACAGATCCGAGCGTTCTAGAGACATTTGAGCATCTGACACCGCAGCAAACAGGTAAGTTCATGTCAGTTCATGCACCTACGTTGGCCCTTAAGGCCCTACAACTTGGAGGTACTAGGTTTGGTTCGGGTAGTTAGGATTTCAGGTTATGTTTTAAGTTAAACATGTTTCCATTACATTCTGTTTTCCCTGTTGTGTTCATTCTGCTATCTGTGAATGTTAAGTTTAGGCATCGCACTTATTCATGCATACACGTTTCCTGTAAAATCATGCAAATGTTTTCAGCACTGGTTTTGAAGTAAGTAAGATAAAATCTGTGATGTAATGTACGGTTAAGTGTGGACGAGGACTGGCATCCTGTCAAGTACTCCTGTTATGTCCTGAAGTGGCATGTACATCCTGTTGCGCCAGCTCCTCCTCCCACTTATACCTTCCTGTCCAGTGAAACGTAATGTAATGTAATGTTCATGTATTTGAAAAATGTTCATGCATAGCATATGCATACTGCATGTCATGTTCTTACTGAGCTCTAGGCTCATAGATGAACTCCCTGTTGTAGGTACGGATCTTCCAGATGAGGAGCTTGAGCCTCAAACTGATGAATTGATGTAGTTGGCGGGAGGAGTTCACGGGAAGGTTGCTGCAGTCAGACAAGTGTCATTCCTGTGAGGATGTGTTTTTAATGTAAAGTTATGTTAAGTTTTGTACAAGTTGTTTTGGGGTTTTAAAACGTTTGAAGTCTATGTCAAGTTCTGTAAAACTTTTGGGATCTTCAAAATGAGGTATAAAAACCAGTGCTGATGTTTAAAACCTCTGTATTCGACAGTTGTATTTAGATTTGAAATGTATTGAAACCATTCTGGAAATTTTTCTTTGATTTGTGCATGAATTGTCTCTGGTCATGGAGAAATTCTAGCAGTTGTTCTTCTGAAATTCTGATAAGTTTTCTAGTTTCTGTTATGTTCTAAAACCGTATTTAGATCCGGGTTTGAAGGTCTGAAACTTTTATGCCTTCTGGAATTGTGTTCTCCGTTTATATGCCTCTCTGTCAAAAGTTGTAAATTTTGTCCTTAAATTCCGATTACATCTTCCGGTAGGGACTTTGCCTGCCTCTACCGTCAGTGAGTGATTCTGTTTTAGGCTTACTCCTGCCGGTTTCATTTGATGTCTGCGTCTGCCGATTGTTACTGCTCATTCCGTCTGTTTTAAACTTCCTCTGCCGATGACGTCAGATCATCTTCCGACTGACGTCATCACCTCCTGCCGATTGTGTTGTTATCTACCTCTGCCGGTTATGTTGGCCTACTTCATCTGCCGGTTGACGTCACCCATTTTCGGATGACGTCATCACAATCTGCCGGTTTCCCACATGCTGTTTTCTCATTCCGGTAATGTCACCATTCATTCCGATGACGTCATCACACCTGCCGATCCCAATTACTGCTTTCCCCTGCAGATGACGTCATCCCCTGTATGTTCCTTCCGGTCATGTATTCCGCCCAACAACATTTTGTTTTATTTTAAGTTAAGTCTTCCGCCATTCCTTAGGAACCTGTTTCCATCTTCCGGCCACGTCACATGCCGATGCTTTCCGCCCAGTTTAGAACTTTGTCTTCCGGTTGACGTCAGCATAAGTCTTCCGCCCAGTTTATAATTTGTCTTCCGGTTGACGTCGTTTTCTCTTCCGATGACGTCATACGCCTTTCGCCCAACAGCTTCCTGCTTTTATGCTTATGATTTCTGGTTCACTTCCTGTCCATTCTGTTTAATTATTTTCTTCGCCATTTCTTCTCTTCTGTTATCCGTTATTGAATCCCGTTTTGCTTTCAACCCCCAGAGAACTCTTTCTCTCGGTGAAGTTTTAAAGTTTGTAAACGTTCTGTTCCCTGTCCCGTTTTGAAAAAGAAAAAAAAATAGTCACCGTTTTCTGTCAACTGTCCCGGAGTGATGGCTCCGATCCTGGACCCCGATTGGGTTCCGGTTTCGGGCTGTCACAGTTATGGTATCAGAGCCGCCAGGTTTTAAAAGCGGTTCTGGAAAGATGTCTGATTGCGCAACCCGCCATGTGAGATCGCTCCACCAACTGTAAGTGTTTAAATTCCTGTAAAAGCTTTGTTTATTAAATTAGGTTATTCTGTTATTCTGCTTATAGGGCTATCTTAGAAATGGTGAGAGGACATCAGGAAGAATCCAGCGAAAGCTCTCGGGCCATAGACCGGTTGACAGAATTGGTGGGGGTACAATCCCGCATGGTTGATCGAATGATGGCCAGAGAAGACGACAGAAACAATAACCATGGAAATAACAATCGTGAAAATGCACCGCGAGATAATAGTGGAGACAGATTTCGGCGACTCCAGCCACCCGCATTTGATGGATTATCGACGGACCCTACTCATGCCGAAGAATGGATTCGGCAGATTGAACGTATGCTGAATTATGCAGAGGTGGAGGAAAATAAGAAAGTGATATGTGCCTCGTTCTATCTCACCAAGAATGCTGGATTTTGGTGGGATACAGTGCAGTCAACCACCGTGGCATTAAGCTGGGAGGGATTTAAAACACTCTTCTACGAGAAGTACTTTGACCGCAGCCTGAGGAAGGAGAAGTTACTGGAATTCTCTCGATTACGACAGTTTGGAACGGTGGCCGAATATGTTCAAAAGTTTGAGTCGCTATCCCGATATGCAACACACATGGTGGCCACTGATGAGAACAAGGTGCATCAGTTTATCCAGGGTTTGAAGATGGACCTCTTACGGGGGATTACATACGGGGGATTTGACGAGGCCCCATACGCAAAGGTGGTAGCTAAGGCTTATCAGTTGGAAGCCTTAGAGGTGAAGTCTCAGAGATATAGAGATTCGTCAAAGAGGGTTTTGCAGCAAAATGTTCCTCTACAACAACAACAAAAGAGTCAATTTGGACAACCACAACAGCAACAAAACAGAGGTGTTAAGAGACCAAATGAAGTTGCCATTTTCCAGGACAAAGGGAAGAGACCTATGGGAGCTCCTCAGCTTCCTGTCTGCCCACGTTGCCAGAAGAATCATACAGGAGGCTGCAGGCTTTTTACTGGCCAATGTTTCCGGTGTGGTAAAGAAGGCCATCAAGTCCGGGATTGTCCGGTGCCTGACACGAGGCCGATCGGTGCTGTGCCTAGAGTGTTTGCGATGATGGAAGATGTTGATGACGCAGCTCAGCATGCAGCGATTACAGGTACAATTTTAGTATGTGGCGCACCTGCTTATACCTTATGGGACACGGGGGCCACACATTCGTTCGTGGCAGTAGACTACATAGTTAGACAAAAGTTTCGTAGTGCGTCGTCAGGTCAGCCTTACAGCGTTATGCTACCGTCCGGAGAGTTTATGCACTCCGAGCAGGTTGTGAGGGGTGATATAGTGTCGATGGGAGACCAGAAATTTTATGCCGATCTTATTGTCATCGGTATAAAAGGGTACGATGTCATTCTGGGGATGGACTGGCTATTTAGACATCATGCCACCATCAACTGTAGGTCCGGGCTTGTGTCATTTAAGCACCCAGATGAGGTAGAGTTCTCTTATCAGGCAGTACCGAAGAAACACTGTATGCCTGCGATATCTTCCTTGAAAGCCCAACGGCTGATGAAGTCAGGATGCATCGGATTTCTGGCTCACGTGGTGAACGTTCAAAGACAAGGTGATATGGAACTTCAAAATATTCCGGTGGTTCGAGACTTCCCTGAGATTTTCTTGGATGACCTACCGGGATTGCCACCAGATCGTGAGATAGAGTTTGAGATCGACGTGTATCCTGGTGGAGAACCAGTATCGAAGAACCCGTACCGTATGGCACCAATCGAGCTGAAGGAATTAAAGACTCAGCTGAAAGAGTTAGTGGACAAGGGTTTTGTACGCCCTAGCTTCTCTCCGTGGGGTGCTCCCGTCTTGTTCGTCAAGAAGAAAGATGGGTCCCTACGGATGTGTATTGACTACCGTGAGCTAAACAAGTTGACTATCAAGAATAAGTACCCGTTGCCTAGAATTGACGATTTATTTGACCAGCTACAAGGAGCTCGGGTATTTTCTAAGATTGACTTGCGCTCCGGTTACTACCAGTTGAAGGTTAGAACTGAAGATATCCCAAAGACCGCCTTCAGGACCCGGTACGGGCATTACGAGTTCTTGGTGATGTCGTTCGGGTTGACTAATGCCCCCGCGGCATTTATGGACTTGATGAATAGGGTATTCCAGGAGTTCTTGGACAAATTCGTAATCGTCTTCATCGACGACATCCTGGTTTATTCTCGGACTGAAGAGGAGCATAAAGAGCACTTGGCTATTGTGCTGTTGACTCTAAAACAGCATCAATTGTTTGCCAAACTATCAAAGTGTGAATTCTGGTTGAACAAGATTAATTTCCTAGGCCACGTGGTGTCTGCTGAAGGAGTATCTGTGGACCCGGCCAAGATTGCGGCCGTAAAAGATTGGCCAAAACCAAGGAATGCCAGCGAAGTACGAAGCTTTATCGGACTAGCTGGTTATTACAGGAAATTCATCAAGGGATTTTCTGTGATAGCGAAGCCTATGACTAGCTTAACAAAGAAGGACATCAAGTTCAGGTGGTCTGAGGCATGTGAAGAGAGCTTTCAGGCACTCAAGCAAAAGTTAACCACGGCTCCTCTACTAGTATTGCCAGTTGAAGACGGAAAATTCAGCGTATACTGTGATGCGTCCAAGATTGGCTTGGGATGTGTATTAATGCAAGAAGGGAAGGTGGTAGCATACGCGTCCAGACAATTGAAGAGCCATGAAGAAAACTACCCTACTCATGACCTTGAGTTAGCGGCAGTTGTATTTGCGCTGAAAGTATGGAGACACCACTTGTATGGGCAATCATGTGAGGTGTTTTCGGATCACAAAAGCTTGAAGTACATATTTACCCAGAAAGAGTTAAACATGAGGCAACGACGGTGGCTCGAATTTGTGAAAGACTATGACATCGAAATCAAATATCACCCTGGTAAAGCTAATGTGGTAGCTGATGCACTAAGCAGAATGCCAGCTACTATGCAACCAGATACGTCGGCCGTGTCAATGCCTTTGAGAACAGAGATTCAGAAGTTCGATATGGAGATAGTTTCTGGACTATCGGCCATACTGGCAGACCTAACATTACGGCCCTCCGTCCTGGACAGAATTAAAGGAGCCCAGAAGACCAGTTCGAAGGAGATGGCTGATATTGTGAGTAAGTTACCCATGGCCTCTTCTTGTCGGAAGCCCATTCGTCTCCTTTCTCTGTGCATCCTGGAGGCACAAAGATGTATCAGGACTTAAAACTTCACTTCTGGTGGCCGAATATGAAGAATGAAGTGGCCAAGTATGTGGAGTCTTGTATGATATGTCAACAGGTCAAAGCTGAACACCAACGACCGAGTGGATTGCTTCAGCCTCTTCCGATCCCCGAATGGAAGTGGGAGAACATTACGATGGACTTTGTTGTGGGCCTTCCAAGGACAGTTAAAGGCCATAATAGTATATGGGTCATAGTGGACAGATTGACAAAATCGGCCCATTTCCTACCTGTGAAGACAACGTACTCTATGGACCAGTATGCGGAACTGTACATCAGTGAAATTGTTAAGCTGCATGGCATTCCGGTGTCCATAGTTTCAGACCGGGATCCTAGATTTACTTCCAGGTTTTGGAAAAGTCTGCAGAGCTCTTTGGGCACTAGATTGGACTTCAGCACGGCGTTTCACCCACAAACAGACGGACAATCTGAAAGGACGATTCAGACATTGGAAGATATGTTAAGGGCGTGCGTGCTGGAACTTCATGCTCCTTGGAGTAGGTATTTGCCGCTTGTGGAGTTTGCCTACAACAATAGCTACCAGGCTACAATTGGCATGGCTCTCTATGAAGCGCTTTATGGCAGAAAGTGCAGATCCCCTCTGTGTTGGGATGAAGTCGGAGAAACCAAGCTCATCGGCCCCGAGATACTACAACAAATGTCTGGGGTAATAACGGCGATCAAGCAAAGAATCCAAGCTGCACAAAGTCGGCAAAAGAGTTATGCGGACCGTAGAAGAAAGGACTTGGAGTTTGCTGAAGGTGATGAAGTATTCTTGAAGGTGTCACCTTTCAAAGGCGTAGTGAGATTTGGCAAGAAAGGGAAGCTCAGTCCAAGGTTTATTGGACCTTTTCCCATCTTGAAGCGAGTTGGGAGCTTGGCCTATAGACTACGGCTACCAGCGTCAATGAATGGAGTTCACAATGTTTTCCATGTTTCGATGCTGAGAAAATGTGTGCGAGATCCAACTCAGATCGTGAAACAGGTGGACTTTGATATCATGCCGACGCTGACGTATGAAGAAAGGCCCATACAGATTCTGGATACCTCAGTCAAAGTGCTGCGCAACAAGGTGATCCCATTGGTGAAGGTCTTATGGCGCAATCATAACGTGGAGGAAGCCACATGGGAAAGACGAGAGGATGTCAAGGACCAATACCCGAAACTCTTTGCTTAGGCAAATTTTGGGGACAAAATTTCTGTTAAGGTGGGTGGAATGTAGCACCCGGCCTTTTTATATGTAATTATTTTTCCCGAGCCATTTCTCGGGATTAATTTGATATAAATGCAATGTGTGTTTTGTTGGAAAACCAAACTAATGTCTAAATAAACAAAACACTAAGTTACATTGCATGGAAGGGTAATTAAACAAACAAGCTAGTTGGAAATAGATGGAGGGGTGAATTAGGAAGAAATTAAGGTTGGTGGGAGATAATCAATGGATGATTGCCAAGTGGCAATAACTTGCTGAGAAACCTACCTATTCTCCTTCCTTCTACGTAAACATTCATATGCATTTTTCCTTCTCTGTATTTCTCTCTAAATTCTCTCTTCCAGTTGACAAAACAATATCGAAGTAACTTCGATCTTCTCAGATTTCCTTCCTGCTCCTCCGCTAAGGTAAACATCTACTAATGCTAACACATTTGGACAAGCAAAAACTATGTGTTTTGCTGAAGTTTAGGTTAAGATATTTGGGAGGGAACTCTCGATTTTTGTATGAAAACGCATTCGCTGTTTTCTACAAATCTGAAATGGAGTTTACTGCATAATCTTCCAAGTTATTTGTTAGCATTTGCAGCTTGTTTAATTTCTCTTCATTGCAGCAACAGATCCGAGCGTTCTAGAGACATTTGAGCATCTGACACCGCAGCAAACAGGTAAGTTCATGTCAGTTCATGCACCTACGTTGGCCCTTAAGGCCCTACAACTTGGAGGTACTAGGTTTGGTTCGGGTAGTTAGGATTTCAGGTTATGTTTTAAGTTAAACATGTTTCCATTACATTCTGTTTTCCCTGTTGTGTTCATTCTGCTATCTGTGAATGTTAAGTTTAAGCATCGCACTTATTCATGCATACACGTTTCCTGTAAAATCATGCAAATGTTTTCAGCACTGGTTTTGAAGTAAGTAAGATAAAATCTGTGATGTAATGTACGGTTAAGTGTGGACGAGGACTGGCATCCTGTCAAGTACTCCTGTTATGTCCTGAAGTGGCATGTACATCCTGTTGCGCCAGCTCCTCCTCCCACTTATACCTTCCTGTCCAGTGAAACGTAATGTAATGTAATGTTCATGTATTTGAAAAATGTTCATGCATAGCATATGCATACTGCATGTCATGTTCTTACTGAGCTCTAGGCTCATAGATGAACTCCCTGTTGTAGGTACGGATCTTCCAGATGAGGAGCTTGAGCCTCAAACTGATGAATTGATGTAGTTGGCGGGAGGAGTTCACGGGAAGGTTGCTGCAGTCAGACAAGTGTCATTCCTGTGAGGATGTGTTTTTAATGTAAAGTTATGTTAAGTTTTGTACAAGTTGTTTTGGGGTTTTAAAACGTTTGAAGTCTATGTCAAGTTCTGTAAAACTTTTGGGATCTTCAAAATGAGGTATAAAAACCAGTGCTGATGTTTAAAACCTCTGTATTCGACAGTTGTATTTAGATTTGAAATGTATTGAAACCATTCTGGAAATTTTTCTTTGATTTGTGCATGAATTGTCTCTGGTCATGGAGAAATTCTAGCAGTTGTTCTTCTGAAATTCTGATAAGTTTTCTAGTTTCTGTTATGTTCTAAAACCGTATTTAGATCCGGGTTTGAAGGTCTGAAACTTTTATGCCTTCTGGAATTGTGTTCTCCGTTTATATGCCTCTCTGTCAAAAGTTGTAAATTTTGTCCTTAAATTCCGATTACATCTTCCGGTAGGGACTTTGCCTGCCTCTACCGTCAGTGAGTGATTCTGTTTTAGGCTTACTCCTGCCGGTTTCATTTGATGTCTGCGTCTGCCGATTGTTACTGCTCATTCCGTCTGTTTTAAACTTCCTCTGCCGATGACGTCAGATCATCTTCCGACTGACGTCATCATCTCCTGCAGATTTCGTTCATTGACTGTATCTGCCGATGACGTCAGATCATCTTCCGACTGACGTCATCACCTCCTGCCGATTGTGTTGTTATCTACCTCTGCCGGTTATGTTGGCCTACTTCATCTGCCGGTTGACGTCACCCATTTTCGGATGACGTCATCACAATCTGCCGGTTTCCCACATGCTGTTTTCTCATTCCGGTAATGTCACCATTCATTCTGATGACGTCATCACACCTGCCGATCCCAATTACTGCTTTCCCCTGCCGATGACGTCATCCCCTGTATGTTCCTTCCGGTCATGTATTCCGCCCAACAACATTTTGTTTTATTTTAAGTTAAGTCTTCCGCCATTCCTTAGGAACCTGTTTCCATCTTCCGGCCACGTCACATGCCGATGCTTTCCGCCCAGTTTAGAACTTTGTCTTCCGGTTGACGTCAGCATAAGTCTTCCGCCCAGTTTATAATTTGTCTTCCGGTTGACGTCGTTTTCTCTTCCGATGACGTCATACGCCTTTCGCCCAACAGCTTCCTGCTTTTATGCTTATGATTTCTGGTTCACTTCCTGTCCATTCTGTTTAATTATTTTCTTCGCCATTTCTTCTCTTCTGTTATCCGTTATTGAATCCCGTTTTGCTTTCAACCCCCAGAGAACTCTTTCTCTCGGTGAAGTTTTAAAGTTTGTAAACGTTCTGTTCCCTGTCCCGTTTTGAAAAAGAAAAAAAAATAGTCACCGTTTTCTGTCAACTGTCCCGGAGTGATGGCTCCGATCCTGGACCCCGATTGGGTTCCGGTTTCGGGCTGTCACAACAAACACATGAATTTTAACCAAAACCATATTTAAAATATACATTAACTAAAATATGTTATTTGAATTAAACTTATATTTTCAACATCCTCCCTTCAGCTTAACTCATTATAACTCCGAGCATCATCTTTAGCTTGCTGAAAATGTAATATTTGAGAGGTTTCGTAAAAATATAAGCAACTTAAACATTGTTATTCACTCTTCACAAGGCAGTCATGAAGGAAATGATACCTCGTATTTATATGTTTGCTTCTATTATGAAATACATGATTCTTCACCAATGTAATAGTTGATTTATTGTTAACAAAAATTTTTGTAAATTCTTCTTGTGGCATTTGTAACTCCTTCAATAGTCTTATGGCATTTGTAACTCCTTCAATAGTCTAATCAGCCATATAGCATGACACACACAAGATGTAGTTGCAATATATTCAGCTTCACAGGTGGATAGAGTCACAATTTATTGTTTCTTCAAACTCCAAATAAAAGTTGTAGCACTCATACAGAAAACAAAACTTGTTGTGCTCTTTCAGTTATCTATATCTCCAACCCAATCGCTACCACTATATTTGACAAACTTAAATTCACCAGAAAATGAATAAAGCAAGCCAAAATCAATTGTACCTTTGATATATCGAAGAATCCGCTTCGCCGCCTGAAAATGTGTCATGGTTGGTGACTCCATGAATCAGCTGACTAGTCAAACTCCAAAAAGAATGTATGATCTTGTGCAAGTTAAATATCTCAAACTTCCAACAAGATTTTTGAAAGTTGTAGAATCGACTTTTGCTCCTTCCTCATTCTTTGATAATTTTACTCTCCATGTCACATGAATATTCACAGGCTAAAATTTTCTATCTGAAACTTCTGCAGAATCTCTCTTGTAAAACATTTTTAAGATATGAAAATACTATCATCTCCTTGATTGATCTCCATGCTAAGATTGTAAGACATTAGGGATAATGTCTAAAATACTACGGCAGGACTAAGAAGCAAAACTAGCAGGTGTTGTGCAAAATATTTCGCAAGTGTACGAGTCGCAACAAGTAATACAGTGATAAAATAGAGTGTCGAACCCACGAGGACTTGTAATTAATAATCGAAATAATTAATCTTAATTCTAAATTGAACACACGTTTTTATGGTTTTCAAGTATTGAAATTGAAATAAAACTAAAATAATTAAAATAAACTAAGACAAAATATAGTAATAAATAAAATGGGATTAAATCAAATTGATAAAAACCTAGGTACTACGATTTCACCAAGACAATGTTTATTTCAGTTTTCCGTAATCATATTCATAAATATTCATCCTATGTTGATGATCGATTTCACTAAATTCTATCACAATCTCTCTCGAGCATTGCGTAGTTTATTTGATTAATGAGTTATCACTTCTCAGTCTCAAATCCTGCATTAATCAAATACAAATAAATCAAGAAATCACAGTGATCACACAAATACCGTAACTATCTCTAGCCTACGTATATTAATGACATTAATTTCAGTGCTCGGATATTTATCACCTCTCGGTCTCAAACCACCCCAAATATCAAGTAAAGATTGGCCAGAAATTTACAGACTTTAAGAACAGAAATTAAATGCGCCAACAATAGTGGAAGAAATACTCAATAAATAAAATTAAACGAAGAACATAAAATAAATATCGTCCGGCTACATCGTAGCCCTAGTAGAAGAGTTAGTTCATGCTAGATAAAATAAAAACATAAATAATAATAATGAAATTAATGGTTTTCATAAATAAAAATTAAATTAAAAATAAAAGAAAGAAAACTTCTCCTCGCTGCTATGTGAAAATCGCCAAATCCCTCAGCTTGCCGAATCCTGCTCTCGCCAGAATCGCCGACTTCTCTATCGAATCTGCTCTCTGCCGCGCTCGCTCTCAATCTCTCAATCGCAGAAAAAAATCCAGTATACGCCGAAGACCGAAGTCTTCGCCTGAATCACTCACTCGCTGCCCTGAAAATCGCCGCCAGCCAGCCCTCAAATCGCCGAAGTTCTCCAGGTCGCCGAACTGCTGCACCCTTTAATCTCCAGAGAACTTCGCCTCTGCCGAGCTCTCTAAAATCCCGAATCTCTGCGTTGAAAGCTTCCAAAATTGCTAAAAACCCGAATCGTGATTCTTTCCAAAATCGCTCTCGCTTGCCCCTGGTTCGCTGCTCGCTTCTCTTCTTTTAGGTTTTAAGTCTTTATTCTGTATCATATCAACAACCTTGATTCGTTCTTTCCTTAAGTTAATGGCCGAGATTACGGTAAATAAACTTTCCAAAATGAAATCATATGGCAATCAATCGCTAGAATGTGGCGGTTGATAGCCACGGTCTCTGTTTTTCTAGTGCAAAATTTCGGTTGTTTTTTTGGATATTGTGGTGATCAATCGCTGGAATTTGTGGAGATCGATTGTCATGTTCATTGTTTTACCACTATTTTGTCTTTCTCCATGTTTTAAATACGTTTTCTGCACACTTAAACAAAACTCATCAAATACTTTCACACACTTGAGAATAAACTTATCAAATCAAGTGTAAAAAGTATAAATAAGTGTGTAAAATATACACTTATCAGCAGGAAATGACAAATGACCTTGAACTTCACCAACGCATACGTTTGACGACAAAACTCAAAAGTTTCAATTATATACGTTCAACTTTCAAAACTCTCTAAATACTAGAAATTTAAGATTTATCTAAAATGTAACTCGTATTGACGCATTATGAAAATTTTCTAACTTAAACACCCAAAAATAAAGTTTTAAATCTCATCTCGATTTACGTGTTATATGAACGAGATAGAATTTCGACAAATGGAGGTCTATGTGTGTTCAACGCTTCAAAACGAGTCAGGAAAAATAGTCTGTTAAATTTTCCGATATCGTTAACCTGTCCAAAATCGCTAACCGCATGGTGATTATGCATTAGGCATTATAGCACCCCGTAGACATGTTTTTAGTTTAGATGCACCATATATATTATTATTTAGTAGCAAAAGTTGCATTATTTTTTGATTTTTGTCGTAATGATTTTTTTTATTACTTGTAGTTTTTACTAGTATGGATTTTTGCGAAATCTCTATATTCTTTCTTAGTTTCTTTTTTGTTTTCATGTTTAATATTACATTTTTGTAAGAAAACGTGAATCCTCTTGATACTACACGTACATGTAAAGGTTTCCACCTATAAAAGTATGACGAGACATGGTCGCCAGCACGTCGATTTTATACGTACATGTATGTATGATTTTCTCATGTTTATTTACAACATATATGATAGATGTTTTTGTCGTGTTATATTGAGGGGATGAACCCTCTTGATCTTTGAGCAGTTTTGACATCAAAGTATTATGAGACTATTCTGTTACACCTTATGTTACATGAAGGGTGTATTGTTTGTACGTATGAAAAATTGGCAGTAGGGCGGTGATGACACACTCCTTGGATTTTGAATCCCTAAACTTGATCAAGGTGTGTTGATGGTTCGAGTTGGTGTCGTGATAGATTGTCGATCGCCGGCCACTCTGATGATGTGTTGGATCTTCGGATTGCTGTCGCATTTTCTTCCAATCTAATAAGACGTTGCTTGGTCTTGAAAATCACCATCTGTCTGTGATAGTGTACTGGAGTGGTCCTTGTATGATACTTCATTTTCACTAATGACGTTTTATGTGGAAAACGATGAAGGTTATTTTCGTTGTGTAGCCACCTATGTATATGATATATTTTACAACTACCTCACTAAGAATTCGTGGAGCCAGTTTTGATGAAAAGATGGAAAGAGGTTTCATTTACTGTTTTTTTTATATAAATTCATGCATAGTATTGAAGTTTAATCATGGTTTTGAAATAAATATAGAAACTCATTTTTAAATCAAGATGCATAAGGCATAACCAATCTACTGAATTAGTCTCTTACTCCCAACGACCCCCTTCCAATCTAGGTAAAGAGAATAGTAGATAGATTCGGTAGAGGAGGACCTATGAGAGGCTGCTAGTATATTATTTTCTTTTAGAATTCTGTTTGTTATCCTTGGTAAGGATTGAATTATTTAATTTGGAATATAAACTTAATTCATAGATTGGATTTCTATGTTATTTTTCTACACGATTGGATAATGTTGAGTACTTTGTTTTATTTGCACCATCTGCTTGGAATTCCATTATGTGGGTCTCGTTGTAAATATTTTAAAAACTTTCGTTGTCAAATCTAGTATTGGGCTAGGTAATTGAGTTCCTTTACTATTAATCGGATAGCCCAACCCGCCGTTTGTGCTCTGGGCGGTGACAAAGCAGGTATCCTGTTAGCTGAAGCAAGAAATTCTCCAGCAATTCCTCCCACAATAATTTGGTTTCCACTCCTGAGAATGACTTCTTTTGCTGACGAAGTTTTTAGGGTGAGAGGGATATGGAATGAAATACAAATCGGGAAGGGAGTTACTCATTGGAAAGGAAAAGATCACCTTCACTAGGTAACTGTCCCACTAAATGAGGAATTTAATTGATAAAAATCTAGTTTTTATTTATTACCTTATTAAATTAACAGAGGCAGTGTTACAAAGTGAAATTTAGACATGATGTATTTACAAATTAGACTTTAAAATATTTATGTTGCATATGCAATTTAGCATGAAACTCTTACCTCAATGACAATTTCCTTTCTGACCAGCAAGAACAACGCTCACGAGAAAAGTCTAAGAATTGGCAAATTTTCGTAACCTAAAACAAATGCAAAATAAAAAAATCCAATCAAAATACTAGGGATAATGGATAAAATACTACAGCAGGACTACGAAGCAAAACTAGAAGGACATGTCAAATGACCTTGAACTTCACCAACGCATACATTCGACGACAAAACTCAAAAGTTTCAATCATATCGGTTCAACTTTCAATACTCTCTAAATATTAGAAATTTAAGACTTATCTAAAATGTAACTCGTATTGACGCAATATGAAAATTTTCTAACTTAAACACCCAAAAATAAAGTTTTAAACCTCATCTCGATTTATTATTAAATGAACGGGATAGAATTTCGTCAAATGGAGGTCTATGTGTGTTCAACGCTTCAAAACGAGTCAGGAAAAATAGTCTATTAAATTTTCCGATATCGTTAACCTGCATGGTGATTATGCAATTAGGCATTGTTTTTAGAGTTTAGATGCACCATATATATTATTTTTTTAGTAGCAAAATTTGCATCATATTTTGATTTTTGTCGTGAATTTTTTTTTTTTTTTACTTGTAGTTTTTTACTAGTGTTATAATCGGTTTGACCCGATTTCTGTTTGGGCCGGGTCAGGCCAGTTCGGCCCACGTAGTGAATCTCGTTATGACTAGGGTTTTACGTTTTTCTCTTTATATTGATGCTTGAGTCGCAAAACTCATTGTACCTTTTGATTTTAGTGATTTCTCCTCCTCCCGTGGTTTTTTCCCGTTTAGGGTTTTCCACGTAAATCTTTGTGTCACTATTTTCGTTTTTCTTTATTTCGTTTCGATTCCGTTTTTCAACAATTGGTATCAGAGCGAGTTGAAAGTTTTTCGGAAATCAAGTTTTTTGATTTTTCGAAGGTATCGAACGTTTTTTTTTCGGATTTACAATTTCGAAATTGAAATTGGAAGAAAATAGGAAAAAGAAATTAAGAAAAGAAATTTCTTTTCTGTCCTGTTTTATTTTTCTCTGCGTGAACAATCAGAGAAAGAGCTCTGTTCTTCTTCGACAGACACCGAGCCCGAGCCCGATCCCGCAGAAACGCCGACGCCGCTGCCTCTCCACCATCGCCGGTCGCCGTCGCGCGCACAGAACGCCGCGCCTCCGCGACTCGCCGCCGTTGCCCTAGTCGCCGCCGTCTGTCATCAACCGAGCAGAGTCGTCGCGAACCTTCCGCCGCGCTCTGTACTGCTCGCCGCGAACGCCGCGCCGACCATCGCCGAGCCCTAGCCGCCATCATCTGTCAGCAAATCACCTCCGATCAGCACTCTGTTCAGCAACCTCAGATACCAGCAAGCCTGTTTGGAAATTTTTGGGTATTTTTCATATTATATCAGAATTCTCCATATTGATTTTTTTTTGGGTATTATTTTGGTATTCTCACGGTTGCAGAAATTCTCACGTATTGATTATTTTTGGTGGAAAATAATTATCTGGGTTGAGATTATTGTTTGATATTTTTCGGATTAATTATCTGGTGAAGATATTATTGGAAAAATATTCTGAATTTTATTACTGAGAGATGGCATCGTTAAAATACGATATTCCGCTGCTGGATCGACATACCAGATTTTCATTATGGCAAGTTAAGATGCGGGCAATACTGGCACAAATGGATTTAGACGATGCATTGTTGGGCATTGCAAAAATGCCGTCATCATGGACTGCTGAGGAGAAACAGCGTAAGGATAGAAAAGCTCTATCTCAGATTCATCTGCATCTGTCAAATCAGATTCTTCAAGATTGTTTGAAAGAAAAATCCGCTGCGGCACTTTGGTTGAAATTGGAGCAATTGTGTATGACGAAATCCCTGACTAGCAAACTACACCTAAAACAACGTTTATATTCTCATCGTATGGCAGACGGTACGTCTCTAGATGATCACTTAACTGTTTTTAAAGAAATTGTCTCTGATTTGGAATCCATGGAAGTTAAGTATGACGAAGAGGATTTAAGTTTGATTTTGCTGTGTTCGCTGCCTACTTCGTATGCTACCTTTAGAGATACTATTTTATACAGTCGTGATTCATTAACACTGGATGAGGTTTATGATGCTTTATTCTCTAAGGAGAAAATGTATAAGCTTGTTGGTGGCTCAGAGGCCAAGGGTGAGGGCCTTGTTGCGCGGGGAAGATCGCGTGAGAGGAATACTAGTGGGGATAATCGAAGCAGGTCGAAATCCAAGAACAACAAGTATTGTAAGTACTGCAAGAAGAAGGGTCATATTATTGCTGATTGTTATAAACTGCAGAATAAGAACAAGAAAGCTGGTGATAATCAGAAGGGAAAACAACCAGAGAAGTCTGGCGAAGCTGATGTTGCTGAAAATCACAGTGATGGTGAACTCCTCGTTGCGTATGATATTGATCCGAAACAGAGCGAGGAGTGGATTCTTGATTCTGGCTGTACGTTTCATATGTGTCCCAATCGGGACTGGCTTTCAACATATGAAGCGGTTTCTAGAGGTGCTGTGTTAATGGGAAATAACGCATCTTGTAAAATTGCTGGTATCGGTACGATCAAAATTAAGATGTTCGATGGATCCATTCGGACACTTTGTGATGTGAGGCACGTACCTGACATGAAGAGAAATTTGATCTCTTTGAGTACTCTTGATTCTAAAGGGTACAAGTTCACTGGTGAAGGTGGAGTTGTGAAGGTCAGCAAAGGTTCCCTTGTCATGATGAAGGGACTCAGAAAAACTGCCAGTTTATATGTTCTGCAGGGCTCTACAGTTATAGCTGATGCCGCTGTTGCTAGTTCGTCTATGTCTGATTCAGATATTACAAGGCTTTGGCATATGCGTCTGGGTCATATGAGTGAGAATGGCATGGTTGAATTGAGCAAAAGAGGACTTCTTGATGGGCAGAGTATTACGCAGCTGAAATTCTGCGAGCATTGTGTTTTTGGCAAGCAGAAAAGAGTTAAGTTCTCAGCAGGTATTCACAACACAAAGAGGACACTTGACTACATACATTCCGATTTGTGGGGGCCTTCTAGGGTACCATCTAAAGGTGGTGCATTCTATATGTTGACAATTATTGATGATTTTTCCAGGAAGGTTTGGGCATTCTTTTTGAAACAGAAGAGTGACGTATTTTCTACCTTCAAAGAGTGGAAGATCATGATTGAAAAGCAAACAGGGAGACAAGTGAAGCGTCTCCGAACTGATAATGGTTTGGAGTTTTGTTCTGATGAGTTTAATGCCTTATGCAAAACTGAAGGTATTGTGAGGCATCATACAGTTCCGCGAAATCCTCAACAGAATGGTGTAGCAGAAAGGATGAATAGGACCTTGATGGAGAAGGTTCGTTGTATGCTCCTTAATGCCGGGTTACCAAAATATTTTTGGGCCGAAACTGCTGCTTATGCTTGTTATCTCATTAATCGCTCTCTGTCGACTGCTATTGATAAGAAAACTCCACAAGAGGTATGGTATGGCACTCCTGCTATTTATTCTGATTTGAAAATTTTTGGATGTCCTGCGTATGCTCATGTTGATAATGGGAAGTTGGAGGCTCGTTCAGTGAAGTGTGTCTTTATCGGTTTTAAACAAGGAGTGAAGGGATACAAACTTTGGTGTCCTGAAACCGGAAAAGTCGTCATCAGCAGAGATGTTGTTTTTGATGAAGCTAGTATGCTTCAGGGGTCTCCGTCTAGAATTATTTCTGAGGGAGATAAGCAAAAGACAAGCACACAGGTAGAGATTGAGATTGAGTCGAGATCTACACTAGAGCCTACTCCAGAACTTATCTCAGATTTGGTGGATGGTGCTAGCTCTTCACAAGCACCTCCACAATATTCCATTGCGAAAGATAGGCCTCGTAGAGATACTAAACGTCCTCAGAGATATGCAGAGGCTGATTTGGTTGCTTATGCTTTAAATGTGGCTGAAGAAATTGATTCCGAAGAAGAACCTGCGACGTATTCAGAGGCAGTTAGCTGCGATAACTCTGGTAAGTGGATGATTGCTATGCAGGAAGAAATGGAATCGCTTCACAAGAATGGTACGTGGAACCTAGTGAAGCTACCAAAGGACAAGAAAATTGTTCGCTGCAAGTGGGTGTACAAGAGAAAAGAAGGTACGCCAGGAGTTGAAGAAGCAAGGTATAAAGCCAGGCTTGTTGCTAAAGGCTATAGCCAAACTCCAGGTATTGATTTTACTGATGTATTTTCTCCAGTTGTGAAGCACAGCTCTATCCGAGCTTTACTTGGTATTGTGGCATTGCACGATCTTGAACTTGAGCAGTTAGATGTGAAGACTGCATTTTTGCATGGAGAACTCGAGGAAGATATCTACATGCAGCAACCTGAGGGTTTTGTAGTCTTAGGAAAGGAGGACTACGTTTGTCAGCTGAAAAAGTCTCTTTATGGTTTGAAACAGTCACCGAGGCAGTGGTACAAGAGATTTGACGCATTTATGACCACTCATGATTTTAAAAGGTGCAGTTATGACAGTTGTGTCTATTACAGAGTAAGTGGTGATGGGTCATTTGTTTATCTTCTATTGTACGTCGACGATATGTTGATTGCAGCCAGGAATCAGACAGAGATCAGAAAGTTAAAATCACAGCTGAGTAGCGAGTTCGAGATGAAAGATTTAGGTGCAGCAAAGAAGATACTTGGGATGGAGATTCTTAGAGATCGATCGGCAGGTAAATTATATTTAAGTCAGAAAGGGTACATTGAGAAAGTTCTCAACAGATTTAATATGCAAAGTGCCAAGCCGGTTAGTACTCCATTAGCTGCTCATTTCAAACTTTCATCTACTTTATGTCCACAGTCAGATGAGGAAGTTAATTATATGTCACGAGTTCCATACTCTAGTGCGATTGGTTCCCTTATGTATGCCATGGTTTGTACACGTCCTAATTTAGCCTATGCTGTTAGTGTTGTTAGCAGATATATGGCAAACCCTGGTAAGGAACATTGGAAAGCAGTTCAGTGGATTCTCAGATACCTACGTGGTACTACTGATGTTTGCTTACAGTTTGGAAGGACTAGAGATGAAGTTATTGGCTATGTTGACTCTGACTATGCAGGAGATCTTGATAAGAGAAGATCTCTTACTGGGTATATCTTTAGTGTTGGTGGTTGTGCTATTAGTTGGAAAGCTACATTGCAAGATACAGTTGCATTATCGACTACCGAAGCTGAGTACATGGCTATTACAGAAGCTTGCAAAGAAGCGATCTGGTTGAAGGGCCTATTTGGTGAACTCAGTGAAGACTTACAGATTACTACAGTCTTTTGTGATAGTCAGAGTGCTATTTTTCTGACGAAGGATCAGATGTTTCACGAGAGGACTAAGCACATTGATGTGCGTTATCATTTTGTTCGCGATGTGATTGCTCGTGGTGATTTCGCAGTGAGTAAAATTAGTACTCATGATAATCCAGCTGATATGATGACCAAGACTTTGAACACACCTAAGTTCAAACACTGTTTGAGCTTGGTTGGTATTAGCTGCTGATTTCGCCCTGAGGGGCTTTATGGTGGAGGAGTTTTTCTTTTCAATTTATGGAGTATATTTTATGAAGTAGAATTCGTGTCAAGGTGGAGATTTGTTATAATCGGTTTGACCCGATTTCTGTTTGGGCCGGGTCAGGCCAGTTCGGCCCACGTAGTGAATCTCGTTATGACTAGGGTTTTACGTTTTTCTCTTTATATTGATGCTTGAGTCGCAAAACTCATTGTACCTTTTGATTTTAGTGATTTCTCCTCCTCCCGTGGTTTTTTCCCGTTTAGGGTTTTCCACGTAAATCTTTGTGTCACTATTTTCGTTTTTCTTTATTTCGTTTCGATTCGGTTTTTCAACAACTAGTATGGATTTTTGCGTAAATCTCTATATTCTTTCTTAGTTTCTTTTTTGTTTTCATGTTTAATATTACATTTTTGTAAGAAAACGTGAATCCCTGCCCAAACATATCATTACTAATTATTATAATTACAATAACTTTATTAGTTGAGGGAATGTATGCCATTTACTATTGAAACAGTGTTGACATTAAGAACCAATCAGAACACATGACAGCCTCTCCTCCAGATTCTTTCAAGTATATATTCATGTGAATTCTGTAAATTAAAACTATTCTTTCACTGATGCCATATCTTAATAAACTATTTCAATTATTTGAAACTTGCTTTTAATCATTTTATATGGTTTTCATGTTGAGCTGTATCCGTTTAGTGCTCAAGCATAAACTCCTAATTCCATGCCCTCTTCCTTTCTTTATATCTTCATTCTTCCCTTGTCAATCCTCCATAGCCTCTCTCTCTCTCTCTCTCTCTCTCTCTCTCTCTCTCTCTCTCTCTCTCTCTCTCAATATCATTATCATTGTTTAGCATTATGGTTCACTTGACAATTCGCAATGCAATGATAATTGTGGCATTGTTTGCCGTCTCTGTTCAGGCATTCACGCCGGAGTCACCACCGAGCTCTTCGCCTCCATGGAAATGGACTCCTGACGTACAAGCTCCCCCACCCTCTACTACGTCTCCACCATCAGCGCCTGAAACATGGGCGCCAGAGAACTCTGCACCCCCTGAGATGGTAGTAGATTGGGCGCCAGAGAACTCTGCACCCCCTGAGATGGTAGTAGATTGGGCGCCAGAGAACTCTGCACCCCCTGAGATGGTAGTAGATTGGGCGCCAGAGAACTCTGCACCCCCTGAGATGGTAGTAGATTGGGCGCCAGAGAACTCTGCACCCCCTGAGATGGTAGTAGATTGGGCGCCAGAGAACTCTGCACCCCCTGAGATGGTAGTAGATTGGGCGCCAGAGAACTCTGCACCCCCTGAGATGGTAGTAGATTGGGCGCCAGAGAACTCTGCACCCCCTGAGATGGTAGTAGATTGGGCGCCAGAGAACTCTGCACCCCCTGAGATGGTAGTAGATTGGGCGCCAGAGAACTCTGCACCCCCTGAGATGGTAGTAGATTGGGCGCCAGAGAACTCTGCACCCCCTGAGATGGTAGTAGATTGGGCGCCAGAGAACTCTGCACCCCCTGAGATGGTAGTAGATTGGGCGCCAGAGAACTCTGCACCCCCTGAGATGGTAGTAGATTGGGCGCCAGAGAACTCTGCACCCCCTGAGATGGTAGTAGATTGGGCGCCAGAGAACTCTGCACCCCCTGAGATGGTAGTAGATTGGGCGCCAGAGAACTCTGCACCCCCTGAGATGGTAGTAGATTGGGCGCCAGAGAACTCTGCACCCCCTGAGATGGTAGTAGATTGGGCGCCAGAGAACTCTGCACCCCCTGAGATGGTAGTAGATTGGGCGCCAGAGAACTCTGCACCCCCTGAGATGGTAGTAGATTGGGCGCCAGAGAACTCTGCACCCCCTGAGATGGTAGTAGATTGGGCGCCAGAGAACTCTGCACCCCCTGAGATGGTAGTAGATTGGGCGCCAGAGAACTCTGCACCCCCTGAGATGGTAGTAGATTGGGCGCCAGAGAACTCTGCACCCCCTGAGATGGTAGTAGATTGGGCGCCAGAGAACTCTGCACCCCCTGAGATGGTAGTAGATTGGGCGCCAGAGAACTCTGCACCCCCTGAGATGGTAGTAGATTGGGCGCCAGAGAACTCTGCACCCCCTGAGATGGTAGTAGATTGGGCGCCAGAGAACTCTGCACCCCCTGAGATGGTAGTAGATTGGGCGCCAGAGAACTCTGCACCCCCTGAGATGGTAGTAGATTGGGCGCCAGAGAACTCTGCACCCCCTGAGATGGTAGTAGATTGGGCGCCAGAGAACTCTGCACCCCCTGAGATGGTAGTAGATTGGGCGCCAGAGAACTCTGCACCCCCTGAGATGGTAGTAGATTGGGCGCCAGAGAACTCTGCACCCCCTGAGATGGTAGTAGATTGGGCGCCAGAGAACTCTGCACCCCCTGAGATGGTAGTAGATTGGGCGCCAGAGAACTCTGCACCCCCTGAGATGGTAGTAGATTGGGCGCCAGAGAACTCTGCACCCCCTGAGATGGTAGTAGATTGGGCGCCAGAGAACTCTGCACCCCCTGAGATGGTAGCAACTCTGCACCCCCTGAGATGGTAGTAGATTGGGCGCCAGAGAACTCTGCACCCCCTGAGATGGTAGTAGCTCCGTCCAGTGAACCAACCTTGTCTCCGTCTGTAAACCCTCCAGTCAACGTGCCTACTTCTCCAAACACTCCAGCTTCTGCACCGACTCCAGCCAACGTTAAGGCTCCTTCCCCCTCCAAGGCAATGAGTCCGGCGCCGGCGAAGTCTCCCAAACATTCAATAGCTCCATCACCAACAAAATCAGTTGCACGTTCAATTTCTGAAGTTCCATCTCAAGCACCTGCACCGAATGAGGGAAATAATGCTGTGTCAAACACCTTTGCCTTAGCTGGGTCGGCAGCCATTGGATTGGTCACGTTGGCTTTGTTGTTTTAAAGCACATACTTTCTCTTCTCTTTCTCTGGTCATAATTTTTGTGTATTCAATTCGACGTATATGGGTGGGGCTTTTCGAAAATTTGCCATTGATTATTGAGAAATAAATTTGAATTTCGCCCTTTCTGTAAGGTGGACTCAACACTGTAGTAAGTCGAGTTGGTCAGCTTGCACATTTCACAACTCTAGACATTTGTTCTCGATGCAAGTAATAGATTAGAGCTCTTAAAAGACGGTGAAGGCACATGAATTGAGCTCAAAGATATGGAAACATACTAGGCAATAGTATGATTAAATTAAGATAAAGTTCCAACAAAATTTTTGAAAATAGTACAGTATAAACCATATCCTGTTCGTCAGTGGTAATTTAAACCTTAATTTATTTTCTCAACAAAAAAAATCTTAAGATATCCTTCATTTGTATTTAAGACCGTACTGTAACACTTCTCATTAACGGTATTTGGACTTTCGTGTGGCTCTCCCGATGTCCACGTGTATCTCTGAACTTCTACATTTTGAATTTCAAAAATCAGTGTCGTGATTGGACTTTTGTAGTATGGTAGTCCACAATGCGAAGGCAAGAAGAGTCTGTTGGAACCTATCTCATATCAGTGGGAGTGTACAATTTCACATTGTTTGGGAGAGTGAAACATACATGGTTTATAAGTAGAGTTTCTGTAACGACCCACCAGGCTCCCCCGATGGGCCGTGCAGTCCGGCCGGCTAACCATCCGACACTGCCACGTGGTTTCCCTCAGACCGTCCCACGTGTACTCACGGTCTTCTCCCCCTGAAAGGGAGTTTTTGTCTCCCCCCACTCGAACCCAAGACCTCAGGGATATAATCCTTGGCTACAAGTGAGGAGTACCACTTGAGCTAATTTCAGGGGGGAGAAGACCGTGAGTACACGTGGGACGGCCTTCGGGAAACCACGTGGCAGTATCGGATGGCTAGCTGGCCGGACTGCACGGCTTGGCCCATCGGGGGGTTGGGTCGTTACAGTATCGCTCCCTACTTAATACAACGCGTTTTAGACTAACCCCAAGAACAAATCTTTGCGAGCTCCGGCTCAAAACGGACAATATTGTAATGAGAGTAGTATGAGACATTACAAATAGTATCAGAGCCACTGCCCAATAGGAAATGTGGCCGATAAGGACGTCGGATCCCAAATGGAGGAAATTGTGACAACCCGCTATGTGAAGGCAAGAAAAGTCTAGTGAGGCCAAGCCTATACCTGTAGGGGTGCACAATCTCGCATCGCTTAGGAGAGTAAAAATATATAGTTTATAAATAGAGTTCCTCTCTTTACCTAGTACAACATGTTTTTGGCTAACTCCAAGAACAAATCTGTGCGGGTTCCGACCCAAAGCAGACAATATTGTATTGAGAACACTAAGAGACGTTACACGCAAACTCCTTGAATATCCGCAACGCAAGTCTGCTAGCTTTCGTTGTTAGTGTTAGTAGTCAAAACAACTCTCTTTAGTGGGCATCCATTGTGATAATCAACAGAAATTCTAACTATAAGGTTCAGTGTGCTGACAGTTGATATGCTCATATTCAATTTGTCGACAAAAAAAGTTAAAGTCTAAATCCCCCAAACGATAGTGTTTATATTGTATATTTCCCTAAAGTCTTATATAAAATAATGAAATAGGTTATTATAAACTATTATCAATGTTTTCCTTTAAAATTTCAACCCATTTTAAGTAAGAGCTAAATGGGTTCTAAAAAAATGCTTAATTTTATTTTAAAGTTTGAATTCAATAGCTTACTTGTAAGAAGTTTTCAACTTCATTTTGAAGCATTGTTTTCTGTATAGTGGTGGCAAGTGGGCAAGCTAATCACTCTTCCCACTACACACTACAGTACTGAGTCGAGTTGAGCTCCTCTTTCTCGCCTAAGACTGGCCTAGACGATTCACTTTGGTGGACCAACTCATCAACTTTGATGGACCGACTTGATCAATGATCTCTTCTTTGAGTGAATGTAAAATGTCATTTTCAGTGATGTGTCAAAAAATTAGATTGTCATTTGCTACATTGATGGATTTAACGGATCTACAACGACAAGAGATGATTTGCTCACAATCAAAAGGTACGTATCTCATTTGTTAAAAGAAAATAGTTTGGGTATAATTCTATTTATATATTTTTAATTTTACAAAAAGAACCAAACCAACAAAAACAAAGTATAAAACTACTAAGACGGACCAAAATTTGAGTCCAATCGAAACAAAAATTAAAATAAAAAACATCAGCTAAATCGAGCAAACTCAAAAAAATCGGTTTAAGATTTATTTTGTTTACAATACAAAGACTGAGATTCATTTTATTTTTAAAAAATTGAGGTTTAAGTTGAATGAATCTCAAGTTTGAGGTTTCTTTTATTCAAAAAAAAGTTCAAAAATTAGTTAAATAAACCCCTAAAATTTAGGATTTAATTTGTACTTCATCTTATTTTTTTAAATGTGGAATGTTTAGTATATTAATGACTAAATATGAGTATGTCTCTTTTGGTTTTTTAGGAACCCTCATGCGACAGAAGTTACCAGTATTCATAACACTGATAATGTATGTAAACTGTATTTTATGAAAAAATTATTTTTTTCAAAAACTACAAAACAATAAAAGATCATTAATCACATTGCATTAATAATCATATGTGATTGAGAAAAATATCTTTATCATATTAATTTAGATCAAATATAAAAGATCAAGAATTTATACCATTATTGTATCATATGGAAATGAGTACTCCAACACTTCGATTTCGTCAATAGTCTCCATCAAGTCTTCCCCCCTTGAATAACCACACGTGGGCATGAAAAATGCTGCAAGATCATGCTCAATTTGTGGAAGATCGTTTTCTCACCACATGATATAATATATGTGAGTATAGAGAATAATTCTCAAAACACTATGTAATAAAGTTGTAACTTTTCATTCAAAGTTTCAATTTCATCCAATGATGCTGTAACTTTTCATTCAAAATTTCAACTTCAGGTTGTCACCTTTTACTTAAAGTTTTTAGACTTCATTTAATAAGGTTGTCTTTTCATAAGCTTAACTTCATCTAACGGAGTTCTAGCCTCTCATTTAAGGTGAAACAATTTTGAAACGAAAGATCAAATTGTAAGAGAAAATTGCTACAATATTTAATTTGTTATTTAAGTTAAATTGATTTGTAACAATTTGTCAACAAAATTACCAAATTCAAAATCAACTTGTAGCCACCTTAAATTTGGCATGAACAATTCAATTAATTTTTTTTTTCTAGGTTGTCAATTAATTTAGTAATTAATAATTCAATCATTTTCATCTAATGAAATAGAACAAACCTGTCAAAAATAATTATGATAATTATTAGTCCATGTGTCTTATTATGTGAGTGTATCAAATAATTAATTATTTAATCTTATTAATTTATTTTTATATTATTGAATAATAGTAAGAGGTGACAAAGGGACCGATTGACCTATAGTTTGAAACTCTAATGACTTTTTTGTTAATTAATATAGACTCTTTATATTAATCAACATAAGTATTAACTTTAAAATAATTACACTCAATATTTAGAATTGCACTGTTAGAACTATAGAATGTATTTACTTAAAATGTCCATGGATATAATTATTGCGTAACTTATTGACCACTCCATTTAGGTTTGTAATAAAATTATCTTTACAATCTGTTAGCTTCACATATTACATCTTTATTTTTCATTATCATTAGTTATTGATTAAATAATTAATTAATTACGATTATGATTTGTGTGCTAATTAATTGATCATTGAATTAACAAACAAAAAAAAAATATAGAAATAGATTTCACTATATCGATGTCAGTATTCTTAGCTATTCATGTTAATTCATTCACATCGATATTAACATTCATACCTATTCATTTTCAACTCATTTACAATATACAATGTTTTTTAATTGTAAGAAATATAAAACTTGATTGAGTATGTCAAAAAATAATTAAAATAAAATAAGATTTTCTTAACACAGTGAATTAAGACGATATACATATATGACCATCATTAAAAAAGAATTAATTTCTTTATAAGTAACAGAAATTATTAGCATATTATATTTTTCTATGGTCGAGTCCTTTATAATCATCATAAAACATATACATTTAATGTCAGTGTATATATAGTCGGGATATGAGTATACATTTCTAACAAGATGGATTATGATTATGACTATAAATTATTTGAACTTTCATATTTCAAATATAAATCACAGACTACTACTCTTTATATTTTATCTCACACATATATAATAAATATGTTGATATAAAGTTTGCATAAATAAACGATTAATTTTTTATGAATTTTATAAAATATATCTAAAATGAAAACATAATATTAATCAATATAAATATATTACAAAAATTTATTTTATTAAAATACCATTCTCAACTGTCTCTTGTTAACAATTTTGTTATTTTATTTATTTAATGTTTCACTTCTCTTTAAAAATAACTATTCTAAAAAGATTAGAAATAACTATTTCAAAAAATATATTTACGTGAGTTATAATAGATAATTTTGATATCATGCTTTTTTAGGTTAGCAATTCCTTTGCATAATGTAAAAGTAAATATTCTACCATATTTATAAATGACCTGAAAAAGAGTAATATTAGTTATATATTATAGGGTAAAGTGCAATTTGGCCCCTACAACTAGGTGAAATGGGCAATTTACACCGTAAACTTGGATAATGGGCAATTTGGCCCCTACTACTAGGGTAAAATGCAATTTGGCCCCTACCGTCATATTTTCCGTCAAAAAGTAACATTTTTTGGCTTGTACATTTTTTTTTCCCTAAATGCCCCTCACTGGATCGAACCGGACAGGACCGGTTCGGCTAATTCCACTCTTGTTTTTTTTTTTTTTTAAATTCTCGAAAAAAAGAAGACAGAGGAATAGAATTAAAAAAAAAAACCAGAGTGGAATTAGCCGAACCGGTTCTGTCTGGTTTGGTTCAGTGAGGGGCATTTAGGGAAAAAAAAATAAACAAGCAAAAAAATGTTACTTTTTGACGAAAAATATGACGGTAGGGGCCAAATTGCACTTTATCCTAATAGTAGGGGCCAAATTGCCTATTATCTAAGTTTACGGTGTAAATTGCCTATTTCACCTAGTTGTAGGGGCCAAATTGCACTTTACCCTATATTATAATATTATACTCAAATTTGCTATTCATACTGTTGGGCTACGCTTTGAGGTGAGCTTACAATGACAAAAATAAAAGAGAGTTGTTTTAAAAAGAGAGATTGAAGAGAGATACAAATAATTGAAGAGCCAGATTTTGCTAGAATTCTATAAGTTTCGATTATTGAAGAGCAAAGTCACTCAAGTTATGTCGCTAGTAAGTTGGAGAGATTATTCTTTTTTTTTCCCGAGTTTTACAATATTAATCATTATTAACATTGTTTCTTCTCGTTTATTCTAAAAAGAATTATAGTGTATCTATTATTTGATAGTTGAAAATCATATTTTTGTTCCGTACACCTATATCTACGGAATTATATTTTGATAGTTGAAAGAATTATAGTGTACACATTGACGACCTACGTTAAATTCGGTATCTCATTATTTTATACTTTATTTTATGCCGTATTATCAATTTATATAATACTCTATTTTAATCACACAAAGAAAGAAAAATAGATTTAGCCGTTGACTAATCCAATTTTATAGAACGTTTTCCCCCAACACATACAACTACGAAATACTTATAATAAATTATAAGTAAGATTATTTACAAATAAATAAAATGTGACACTATGAACTAATATTATTTGTAAAACTGATGATACATGGAACAGCAACCTAAATTAACAATCTTCTCACCTGAATTATTTTTAAATCAACTATCATTTTCGAAAATTAAATTTTCGATAATAATTAGAATACTGCAATATTAAATATATTAAATTAATTCTGGAAGAGTCCATATTAAGATATGTGGTCCCCACCAAAAAACTTTCCAGCCTAATCGCCCACTCCAATGTAGCCGTTATCGATAAACCTTCCAATTTCGACCGTTACGAGTTCATTAGTTTAATCCAACGGTTCAAAAGGGTACACGTGTACGACCATGCAGGCAACTATTTTTGTGCTACACTGACCTACTTCTCTTTCTGAAGTACACGATAACCGCCGTTCGATCTCCCCGGGATTGCAGTGGAATAGTAAATTAATCTAACGGCTAATTTTTCTTTTTGAGCTGGAAGTTTGACTCGTCGTCTTCCCTGCATGACTCCTAGGGCTATATATACTCTCAATCTTCTCCCTGAATTTCCATTCTTCCAATTTAGTATCTACTGCTACTACTGTACACCATTTCTTTCTCGCTTGGAGATTTTGATCAGAAATGGCAATGGAAAGAGTAGTTATTCTGACGCTCTTCGCATTGTTGGTGATCGGGTCCACCGCGGCGCTTTCGCCGTCGCCGTCCCCCTCCCCAAGTAAATCGCCTTCGACAAAATCTCAAGCTCCATCTCCATCTCCTTCAGTAAAATCACCAAAAGTATCGCCGGAATCTGCGCCATCTCCATCAACTTTGACGTCGCCTCCATCTCCTCCACCATCTTCGCCTTCTCCGTCACCGTCTCCGTCACCAACTCCGTCATTGATCTCCTCGCCTCCGGCCGACGCTCCGGCTCCTGCAGGAGCCGCTTCTATTGCAATCTCCCTTGCCGGGTTTTTTGCCGTCTTGATCTCCGCCGTGTTTTTGACTTTATAGAATTCCAGTCATCCGCTACTTCTCAGTTGTCCGGGTAGACGATCGTAGCTGATGATTCATTCAGTTATATTTCTTTTTTTTTTTTTTTTTGTCGATCATATATTTAATTTCAAATTATTTATGCATTGTTTATTTATTACAGATATATTTATTAAACAGTTTTTTTAATTTTTAAAAGACGAATATCAAAAAATAGATTAAAAAAAAGTATATCAATGAAGGTAATTAAAAAATTAATTTTTTGAAAGGTTTCATTATATATTTCAGATGGCAATTTAGTAAAATTGTTTTGTATTAAACATATGTATTTACTAAAAAACCATCCAAATTAGAAATCAGACCACATCCAAAATCTAATAATTTTCACATTAAAGTAAGATCCCACGTGAGTGTTTATAGAAATTTCATTTGAAATTGCATACTATGAGAGTAAGGAAGTTACATTTGAGATTGCATAGGCCTGTGAAGCAGATGCTCGCTCAAGACCTTTTCGTCCTTGCTGTTTTTTTTGTTCGAAGATTTTCTCTGATGTGAGAATCTCAAAGATCAAGAATTAGGAAAAGATGACTAACATTGTCAATAAAAAATGATATCTGTTTCGTCCTTGCTGTTTTTTTTGTTCGAAGATTTTCTCTGATGTGAGAATCTCAAAGATCAAGAATTAGGAAAAGATGACTCACATTGTCAATAAAAAATGATATCTGTTTGTTTGTAGGACATAACCGCGTAATATTGTCGTGTTCTTTGTGTAATTGTTCTCTCGTAGTCGAATCTACAACCATCGTTCTACGACAATCTTGCACAAGAAAGGCTTAATAAAATTGGCAGTACATTCTTGAAGTAATGGCCAAAAACTTGAAGACGATATAGGTTTACCGGTGAAAAAGACTTTAGTACGTGTGTGGCAGACTAAAATGAAGAAAATACTACTTGTTCATCAAGTCCTTGCAGAAGAAGCTGTCTAGGGAAAATTAAAGCAACAATGGCAGATGCGAAGAGAAATAGGGGGAGACTTCATTTTAAATTATGATTTGTTAATTTTTGTTTAGTTAATCTGATTCTACTTTCAATTTTAGGAATAATATGTGATCATAGATCATGTTGTGAATTGGTTTTGTACCATGTTACTGTCATACATTCAAAGTAGCATGTGGGATGAGTTTGATTTACTTGTCACAATATTAATGTAACGGCGAGATATCGTTCATAAAATGCATATGTTGATTAATGCAATTCTAACGTGCACATAGTATTGATTTTAAGGTAATGGCTCCCAAATGCAACCGTGACAAAGTTTCTAACTGCCGCTCCACCAAATTCATCTTGGTTGAGGCTCAAAGCAAGTTTAAGCTAGAAAAAGAAGTCATCGATCCATTCATGAACATGGAGTTTGAAAGATCAAAGGTTAGATATGCAGTGTCCTAGTGGGTTGGAACACTAGGTGAGACACCAATAATAAAAGCGATAATGGACAATATAAAAATACAGAAATTAAAGAGACGGGAGGTTGGTAACGCAGTTCGACAATTGCCTACATCTATGGGGTCACCCCCAAATATAAAAACAATTCACAGAGTTTACAAAGTTACAAAACACTCGGTTTAACACAAAGCAAGACTCCTCTTTTCTTTGTCGCTGTCTCTTCTTAATTTCGTCAGTGAATCTGTTTTTGCAAACTCCCATCGTCTTGAGATCGATCCCTCCCAGAATCTAAACGTGACAAGATTCTATTGTCGATGATGACTCCTTCCAGAATCCGTGTATGGCAAGATCCCCTTACTCACGATCAGAACTCCTCCCGAGTTCTAGGCAGCTTCCTCTCGAGACTGAGCTTAAATAAATATCTCAAGAAAAACACATTTGACACTCGCTTTTGTCTTCGGATGCAATCAATCAACACACTTAAAATATAATAAAATCCAACCAAAAACAGAGTGTGTATACAGTCTATTACAGACCGAATGAATAACCAAACACCTACACACGAAAGCGTGAGAGAAGAATGAATAATAATTTCCACACTTCTCACATCAGCGTTAGAGAATATTAAATAATATCATACGTATCGAATCTTCTGTTTTTATCTCCATATCTTCTCCAAATAAATCACACTAAAATAGGAAAAACGCTGGCAACGAATCTGGAACAAATCTCTTAGTTGCTGTGATTACGTATCTTGCCATAATCTAGCTTAATATAATCACAATCTTCAAAATAGCTTTCCAAAATAATAATTTCCTATAATGCTGTGATAACTTGCTCTCCAAGTAACAATCTTCCAAATATTATTTTGCTGACTATAGAATAAATTGCAAACTTCCTTAATTGCCAACTGCAAAAAAAAATAAATGCCAACAATATTTAGCATTTACAATCTCCCATTTTGATATGTTTTTTTGGCAAAATTCAAAACTCCCCCTGCATGCTGGAAGTAAGTTCGACTAAGCTCCCCTGAACAGGAACTTGCAAAATAAATATTGCATAAAATATCATGCAGATAATACAATGCAGGTGCTTAGCAAAATACTCCCCCTTTTTGCTACAAAAAGACAAAATGGTATAGAAAATATCCAACCATCAAAAATATTATTTTAACAATTCATAGAAATTTCATAATAATTATAAAGCAGAGTCATCATCTTGAGAAACCAACCTTATTAGAGCTGTTGGCATATCCACGCTAGCATCATTATCTTGAACAGTTATGTTTCTTCTTCATTATGAGAAACAATAGCATCCTGTTTTGCCACTCCAGTGACATCTCCAGTGACATCAGGTGAAATATCTGATGTTTCAGCAACATCGACTTCTTTAACTTGTTCCTTCAGCTTGGAAATATCATAAACTACTTTCATAGTAGACCTTTTCCTGTAAAGATCATCAAGCAGTCACGTGACCACTGCCTTTTTCTTCTTAATAACAGTTTGTTGATGATTCAACAAATTTAGCATATCTTCAAGAACTTTGATTGAACGCGATAACAGTGCAGAGTCAAAAGTCTTGTCAATGTCAGGAACATTTTCAAAAACATCGTGTAGATCATTAACATGATGTTCAGGTAGAAGCTTATAGCTTATTCTTATCTCCTATTTTTCAATAAAAACTTCTTCTTTTTCTCTAATTATCAAACATTAAGGAGATAAAATGTTGTAGATTAACCAAGGAAATGGAAGAGTTGATCGTCCATTTTTGTCATCAGCATGCTTAACAATTTGATCAAAAAAAATTTCCAATATCAAATGCAATTAAGTTCCCAATTTTTAACAATAAAACAACCATTGATTTATTCACACCTGTCCCATGTGAGGTGGAAAACCAGTTTCTCATTACTATCTAATGCAAAATAGCATATTTTACAGAGAGTTGAGATGCAGGGAAGTCTTTACCATGGGGCCATTCCCGTTTGACACCTCTTGTGACATGAGCAATAATCTTGCTGAAATCAGAAGTAAATTGCTCAGTATCAATCCAATGACTGCTCAGATATGTATTTATCACAGTAGGGGAGCATTTAAACAAATGTCCCCTTACAAACACTTGTTCAAAATTTGGATGTTCTGGGTTCTTCACATCTAAATCTAGATTGCAATAGAATTCTTGAACCACTCTCTAGACAAATAGTTTTAATCCTCTAAAAGTTCTTCCCATTCCTTGGCTAACAAGATAATACACAATAGCTTCAAAGTCTTTAAAATCTGCTTGATGAATATTTCTTTCACACCCAATATTTTTGTTGAAGACTCTTTCTCATAACCCAACATGATATTTAGATTTAAAATCATTTTCTACAGAGTGAGCAGGATGCTTACTTGTCTTGGTGCTTGACTTTGCCTTTGACACTGATTGAGAACGTGTGGAATATTTTGGCACAGGACTTGAATTTATTCTTCTGTGTTTGGCCTTGAGAGTTTTAGTAGAGATTGGGCTTGGATTTTCTTTCCTAGTGTTAGTAGGCTTTGTAATTGGAATCTCTTGAATTTCATCATCGGAGGAATCAATTTCAATTTCTTCTTCACGGGACCAAGATTCATTCGAAGAAATATCCTTCTTTTATTGAGTCCTCTTTCCTTTTGAGACTCGAGAAATCCTAAAAGTGTTAGGTGCCTTAAGAGGAGCGGCACTGGTTTTGAATCGATCACCACTTGATCGACTGAAGCGCCTTTTCACATCGGAAGAATCCATTTGTCGAATGGGAACATCATCCACGACAGTTTTTGAGAAGTCGCCATTGGTGACAGTTGACTGGTCTTTGAGAGTCGGCATTATAAACTTTGCAGCAACATTTCTGAATTCAAGAACTCTTTACTCGAATCGCTTCCTGTATTAGACATAGGAATCTCACTTATGACATGCCAAGAAGGCCAATTCCAAGATCACAAACTAAAGCCCATAATTTATTTAACCTTTTTACTAATGAGTTTACTTTTCTTGCAGGAATTGATCTTATTGGCGATATCACTTGGGAATCTAATTCGGAGGATATGGATCATCCTGTGCACAGCCTTACTTGGGACACGAAGATGGACTACTCAATTGGCCCAATGAAGAATCGGCCAACAAAAGTGGAAGAAAATTATCAACAAAGTGTGGATTGCTCCTTCAACAAGTTGGACCAAAATGAATACTTAGCCCAAAGGAGAGCCCAAATTTAAAGTATGAAATTTGCAGGTACATTTGGTAGTGGCAACAAGGATCAAAGACTTGGCAAAATTTCAGCCATTGATCAAGGCATGGCTTGGCTGCATTTGGAGCGTCCGATCTGGTGCGCGCTGAAGCATCACCAGGCACGTGGGGCTGCATCAGGACCATCGGATGAGGCGCGCGAGCAGCTGCTGGCCATCGGATCAGGTGTGCACGGATCAGCGCTAGCACCGTCGATCAGGCGCATACGGGGAGCATCACGGCCATTAGCTGGGCGCGCATGGATCTGCATTTGTACCATTGATTGGCACGCTCTCGGCAGCATCTCCTCCCTCATATTGGTGCGTGCATGGATCAGCTCCTCACTGCTGGATGGCACACACAAAAGCATCTGGTCCATCAAATTGGCACGTGCACAACTCCTTATCTTGGCCACCGATTAGCTTTTCACCAAAGAGCTTCAATTCATTGTTCCATTTTGCCAAACCCTAATCATCCATCCTATGATTTTTTATTTAAGTCATTGCATTGGTGATTGTAGGAACTTTTTTGCCAAATTTATAAAATCTCTCTTTCCCTAATCAAAGCGTTAGGAGACGTACGAGTTTCCTCGGTTTCTCAATCGAGTGGAGCAGCCCTCCATTGTTCCCCTAGCCCTCGGGTTGCTAGGTGAACTCTTATTCATTCTCTTATCTCTCTCATTGAGAGTCTAAAAGGTTTGAGGGTGAAAACCTAGGCCTAACGGTGGTCATTTTTCCCCCAAGAGAACGTGCACCTGAGAACACACGTTAGATAGCTCCCGAGTCCACCAAGAAAATCATCATTTCCTTATCCATTTTATGCTTTATCTTCTCTTCATCTCTCAGCTGCATATTACACACACTTCACTCTCATTTTTGGGTTTCATCTTCATCTCCACTTTCTACCTTTTATCCACGGTTTGTGCACACTACTCACCCAATTTCTTTGCTCCATTTTTTTTTTACCATTTTATTCATTTTCCCCATTATCATTTTTGGCCAACATCACACACACTTCACTTTTGTTTTTGTTAGCATTTTCATCTCCCTTTTCTTCCTATTTCTCCTCGGTTTGCACTTCACACTAACACCCGAGCATATTGACTATTTTTGTGGGTATACACACGGTCCCTTCTCTAAAGACCACCGTGTCAACTTACGTGATCTTCTTCAATAATTCCTTCAATAATTGCCATGGAGAATGAAGAATCAATAATATCAAATCTTGAGAGAGAGAGATTCGATGAGCAGTAAACACTTGAACTGATCGAGAGAGAGAGGGAGAAAAAAATAGTCGTTTGAGTTTTATGGAAATAAACCATGAAAACTTCTATAAATTTTTAAATAAGCCCGATGAATTTATGGAAATAAACCATAAATCCTCATTTGAAATTTGAAATAATCCAATAAATATTTCTTCAAATCCCAAAAATATCTCTCTCTTCCCATAATATTTGGAAAATAAATCCAAAGTTCTTCTAATTGGGAAAGAACCTCAATCGGAAACCACAATAAAATCCCTCATAAATTCATAAGAGATTTTAATTTTCATAAAGTCAACCGAAATCTTCGTGTCATGCATGGTGTTGTAGACCAAGATCGAAAAAATATTAGCTAATAAAGAAAATCGCCTAAAACAAGTGGCGAAAATAAAATTTTATTTTTTTTATTTTTATTATATAAAAGAAAATAAAAACTTAAAATCTGAAAGAACTTCTTCACATGACACAGAGACCTATGGTAGATCTTAATTCTTCAAATCTCACACTATCCAAAGCTTTTGTGAAGATATTGACAATTTGCTTTTCTGTCACCACATGCTCCAAAATAATAATTTTGTCTTCCACAAGAGATCGAATGAAATGATGTCGGATATCAATATGTTTGATCCTAGAATGCTGAACCGGATTCTTAGAAATATTGATAGCACTCATGTTGTCAGAATAGAGTGTCATGATATCTTGTGTAACACCATAATCTTTCATCATTTACTTCATCTAGAGAAGATGAGTACAGCTACTACTAGCTACAATGTATTCTGCCTCGGCAGTAGATAAAGAATTAGAGTTTTGCTTCTTGCTAAACCAAGATACCAAGTTATTTTCCAAATAAAAACATTTTTGATCATCTGAACTCCCAGACCAGTCAACATCACAGTAACCAACTAAATTGACATTTGCATCAAAAGAATACCAGATCCCATAGTTAGTTGTCCTGCTAATATATTTGAGAATACACTTCACTAACACTAGGCGTGACTCTCGAGGATTTGCTTGGAAGCGAGCACATAAACCAACGTTGTAACAAATATCCAGCCGACTAGCAGTTAGGTACAAGAGACTGTCAATCATACTCCTATATAAATGAGCATTAACAGAAATTCTCTTCTCATCTTTGGAGAGCTTTTCATGTGTACCAATCGGTGTTCATCTAGGACGAGAATTCTTCAGTTTAAACATTTTCAACAAATTCTTGGCATACTTGGTTTAAGAGATAAAGATACCATCTTTTCCTTGCTGAATCTGAAGTCCAAGGAAATAATTATGTTCACCTACCATACTCATGTCAAATTCTCTAGTTATTTGAGCGACGAAATCATCCAACATCACTTATGACACTGAGCCAAACACTATGTCATCAATATATATTTAGATGAGGAAAAACCGACCTTTGTCACAGCGAATGAAAAGGGTTTTTTCTACTCCCTCTCACTTATATCCTTTAGATAATAAATACTACGTGATTCGTTCATACAACGCTCAAGTGGCTTGCTTGAGCCCGAACCACCTGCTTGCCAATGAGAATGAAGATAACTTTGATTTGCGCAATCTCTGCCTCGAGCGCTCCGAGTATAAAGCTATAGGCATTGGTGTGCCAATCATGGATCGAGCGACCGTCGTATTGCCTTGGTCAATTGAGCAATAAGTGGAAAACATACCTATCCCCCCTGTCACACAAAACTTAGTCCCTATAAATGGACCCGATGGGAAAACTTACCAGGGCCCGCTGAGAAACTATGATGACCGTTCCGATTTGTAGCCACAACAACTTGTATGGCTTCGGGTGCTTCTCAAGTGTGAAGCCCAAATAGAGACCACTTTTTTCAGCAATGACGTTCTCATAACTTCCGGAGTCGATGATGAACTTGCACTCTTTGCCACCAATGGTACAGGTCGACTGAAAAATATTATTCTACAACCATGTTTTGTCGCGAACTTGTGGAGTTAGAAGATAGTTATGCACCACCAAAGATTGACCTCTATCACCAGTAATGAGTTCCAAGTCCGCACCCTCAAGATTAGGATCCTCGGCACTGTCGTAAATCGGGTCGCCCAAATCTTTAAACTCCAAGATTTCTTTGATCGCAATGACCCAATCAAAGAAATCCCATTCCGCATCCTCAGGAATAGGATCCTTGGTGTTGTCATAAATCGGGTTGCCCAAGTCTTCGACAGGGAATTCTTTGGTGACCAGCCATGGTCGCGGATTTTATGAACAACTGGCTTGTCGATGATCTATCTCACCACAACCGAAACAATGGAAGCCTCCATTGGTACGCAAGAGTGATTGCTGAGAAGGGATCGCCGGTTGCGGGGCTGAAAACTTGGCGGGTGGGTGAGAAAGACTCCACGACAGCATGTTGGTTGTATCGGTTGGCCCAAAAATTTGCCAAGATTGTTGTTTTTCGACCTGTAGAGCACGTTGATGCAACAAACTGCCAAGTTGTTATGTCAACATCTCAACTTGCTAGCGCAGTTCTGCAATCTCGTCACGTTTGTAAACATCGTCCACCATGACTCACTTGCAGGAAAGAACAAAAGATGTGCAAAAAAATACTCAATGTGTTTATTTTTCATAATTATCAAAACTTCTTCCCATTCAAAAGTAAAGGAAAGGGAATTAAATAACCAAAGATAAGAAACTGTAAAGGAAACTAAATCAAAGGGAAATAAAAACTGTAAAGGAAACTAAATCAAAGAAAAATATTTCTAAAAGAAAGCTAAATAAACTCTTCAAATAAAGAAACTATAGATTTTAGGAAATATTTAGATTAATCTGTAAAAGTCATCATTAACATTGCTTCTAGTGTTCCTTTCTTTGGCTTGATTATGGTTCTATCGAGGAAGCCTAGGTTTTTTTTTGCTAAAAAAATGTTACGCATTGAATGAACCCATTCATTATAGTTCTCACCACACAACACAATAGGAAAGATAATAATTTGAGGTCCATCAGAGGGATGAAGATAGTAGGGTGAGGTATAATCGAGACGTTTGGTGATCTTGTCATCACCCATGACGAGATATCGATAGTCAGATTTCGTGTTGGAGGACAGGAGATTTCAATCACTGTAACATGATTGAACAACAGAAGAAAAATTTAGTTGAACAGAGGGAAAAAAAACCAAAAATAGGGCGTCCTCAATTACTTTCAAATTTTGGGTTGGACATCATATAATTGTAAGCAATCACCTGAGGGAAGATGAAAATGCCAAGGAAATTGGCAAGAAAACTCAGTAGCTCTTCATCAATCATCTTCACAGTCAAAACACGAAAGCAGCATGTAGATCAGTTTCTCGAATAGTGCAGAAGCCGACTAGAGCAGAGACAGACGCTCGACGACTACCTTTTGAACAGAGGCGCTGAACGGCTAGAGTACGAACATAACAACCCGGTGGTGGCTTTTGTCATGTGTGCGCGACAAGCATAGGGATGTTATTCTGACGAGAGAGATGACTAGGGAAACAGTGGCTCATCTCTCTACTTTGATCGGCGGCGGTGGTTCAGATTCAGAAAGTGTAACGAACCTCGACCCTCATGGATTTTTTTTCAACGAGGACTTCCCAGTTGGTCACTCAATCTATTACTGTCCTTGCCGGAGCACTCCTAACTACAGAGTTTTTATGGATAAGATCCATTGCCACATTTGCCCCAGAAACGCATCTTACTTTATAGGGGAGACATCTTTTTCATATATTTCATTTTCATCTTTCCCCAAGTGATGTGAGATTGCGCCTAACCCCTTATTTCGAGTCGTCACAATCACCCCCCTTTTAGAGCTCAACGTTCTCGTTGGCAACATCTTATGTTGGGTAGAGGCTCTGATACCATTTGTAATGACCTCTTCCTCCCAAGTAAGATATTGTCCGCTTTGGGCAACCCTCAGCCCTCACAGATTTATTTTTTAACGAGGACTTCCTAGTCGGTCACCCAACATGGTACTGCTCTCGCCGAAGCACTATTAACTACGGAGTTCTTATGAGATCCGTTGCTAAGTTTGCACCGAAAACGCGTCTTACTATCTTGGGAGGGTTTTTTTACATATGTTTCATCCATATTTTTCCTCCAAGCGATGTGGGATTGCAGCCGCAGTGATCACAATACACCTCCCCCCCCCACAGGGGCCCGATGTCCCCGTCGGCCACATGTTGGGCACTGGCTCTGATACCATTTGTAACGAACCTTTTCCTCCCCAGTAAGATATTGACTGCTTTGGACAACCCTCAGCCCTCACAGATTTGTTTTTCGACGAGGACTTCCCAAGTGGTCACCCAACTTAGTAATGCTCTCGCCCGAGCACTCTTAACTTTGGAGTTCTGATGGGATCCGTTGCAATTGCGCTACAAAATATGTCTTACGATCTTGGGAGGGTTTCCTTACATATTTTTCCTCCAAGCGATGTGGGATTTCGACTGCAACCATCACAATACACCCCCTTAACAGGGGCCTGACATCCTTGTTGGCCACATGTTGGGCACAGACTTTGATACCATTATCATTTGTAATGACCTCCCCAGTAAGATATTGTCCACTTTGGGCAACCATCGACCCTCACAGATTGTTTTTCAACAAGGACTTCTCAGTTGGTCACCTAACCTGGTATTGCCCTTGCCAGAGTTCTCTTAACTACGGAGTTATTATGAGATTCGTTGACAAGTTTTCCCCGAAAACGCGTCTTACTATCTTGGGTGAGTTTCCTTACATATGTTTCATCCATATTTTTACTCTAAGCGATGTGGAATTACGGCTGCAACCATCAGAATACACCCCCTTTCACGGGGGCCTAACGTCCTCATCGGCAATATATTGGGCACAGACTCTGATACAATTTGTAACGAACCCCTTACTCCCCAGGAAGATATTGTTCGTTTTGGGCAACGCTCGGCCCTCACGAATTTCTTTTTCAATGAGGACTTCCCAAGTGATTACCCAACTTGGTACTACTCTCCCCCAAGCACTAGTAACTTCAGAGTTCTGATGGGATCCGGTGCAGTTGTGCTACAAAACGTGTCTTACTATCTTGAGAGAGTTTTCTTACATATGTATCATCCATATTTTTACTCTAAAGCGATGTGGAATTACGGCTGCACCATCAGAATCACCCCCTTTCACGGGGCCTAACGTCCTCATACGGCAATATATGGCACAGACTCGATACCATTTGTAACGAACCCCTTACTCCCCAGGAAGATATTGTTCTTTTGGGCAGTCCTGCTCGGCCCTCACGAATTTCTTTTTCAATGAGGACGTCCCAAGTGATTACCCAACTTGGTACTACTCTCCCCCAAGCACTAGTAACTTCAGAGTTCTGATGGCATCCGGTGCGGTTGTGCTACAAAACGTGTCTTACTATCTTGAGAGAGTTTTCTTACATATGTATCATCCATATTTTTCCTCTAAGAGATGTGGGATTGCGGCCGCTGATATCACAATACACCCCCCTCACGGGAGCCCGACGTCCCCGTCATCCACATGTTGGGCACATGCTCTGATACCATTTGTAACGAACTCCTTCCTCCTAGTAAGATATTGTCCGCTTTGGGCAACCCTCGAATCTCACAGATTTGTTTTTCAATGATGACTTCACAGTCGTTCACCCAACCTGGTACTATCCTCACGAGAGTACTCTTGACTACAGAGTTCTTATGAGATCCGTTGCCAAGTTTTCCCCAAAAATACGTCTTACTTTCTAGAGGAGACATCCTTTACATATGTTTCATTTCCATATTCTCCCAAGCGATGTGAGATTGCAGCCGATCCCTTATTTCAGGTCATCAAAGAAGGGTGGCAGACTATATCTCTCTTGATCAGTGACAGACGACGGGGGAGCTACCGGCTAGAGAAACCTGCTCTGATACAATAAAGAGAGATCGTGAGAAAATTTCTTTTATCTGTTTTTGCATCTGGCTGAAGCTCTTAAGAGTAGAAAACTTACTCTCTACTCATTATCCCTAATGACCTATACAAATAGCACATCATAAACTACTATTTAATATTTACAAATATAATAGAATTCGATGAGAAGTGAATTTTTTTACTGAAAGGCTTAAATAGATGTTTGATCTAAAAGATTTTTGCTGATTGAATGATTCATATCAAGTATAAGACAAGTAATAATTCTTTCTTTTGCTTTATAATTGTCAATTGAAAAATTGATGGATAAAGATTATTTTGATCTTGAATAATCAAAATTCAGAGCGTGAGATTGTCAAATTTTTGATCTAGAAGAAGATATTGGCATTAAGGCTTAAACAAAATTGCCAGTGGCAAGTCAAAATTTAACTCAAAATTGTTTGTTTATGTTCGAGTTTAGATTTTGTATGAGCCGCAACTCATACTTGTCTTGGATCGCGACTCGGCCCTTTTTTGGGTCGCAGCTCGAAATTTTTGGTCACGACTCAGGACAGTTTTGGACCAAAGTTTTGAATATCGACTTAATTGTTGAGTCATATTGTGACGCCCCCGACCCCATGTCGGTGCCGCCACGACCTGTGTCGTACGTGCATACCTACGTATACGTACGTGTTACCCTTGTCCGTTCTCGAATGTCGTATAAAATTTTTTTTTTTCTTTTTCTTTCATCATTTCTCTTTCCTTTTCATTCATTCTTTTTCGTTCGTTCGTACGTCGCAGAACGGACTCGGGCATCAATATTCACCTATCGACATTTGGCTCTAACTTAAAACGTACCCAAAACGACTCATCTAATGTCGGGAATCATCAAAAGTGGTTTTTGAAAGTTGGGCATAAAGTTCGTCAACATTTAAATCACTAAAACGAGCTTAAAAACCATTTTTCGGAAAAACGTCGACTCGGTTTTTGGGTCCTTGAAACCCACTAAAATACTCGGGAATCGCTCGTAAAATATGTCTAAAAAGTTCTGTAAAAGGTCGGGTCGAATCGTGTCACGAAAAGTCGAAAATTCGAAAAAACGCGATTCGGGGCCGGATGGGCGCGCTGGGCGCTGCGCTGCGCGCGCCCCTGCGCTGCGCGCCCGCGCGCGCCCGCGCACGATCGCGCGCGTGCGCCTTGCGCCGCGCGCCCCTGCGCGCGCGCGCCCTGCGCAGCGCGCCTCCCCTGCGCCCGGCCGCAATCGGTCGCGCCCCGGGCCCGACCGATCGGGCCGGCTCGGGCCATTTTCACCCAAAAACTTCCCGGCCGCGACCGATCGTGCCCCGGGCCTGATCGGTCAGGCCGGCTCGGGTTTCTCTCGCCCAAAAACACCTCAAAACGCCCTTTTTGACGTTTTTTGACTTTTCTCCCTATTTCTTCACATTTTCCCGAGCCAAACACCTCCAAATCACTTGAAAATTTACCCATGCTTTCCCAACACCCCAGACTCTACTTCTCGTAAAAATCTTTACAAACCGACCTAAAACAGAGCGTAAAACGTACCCAAAAGCGTACCTAAAATTCACGAAAACAAACCGCGTGGTTCGTTCTAAAAACCGGACGTTCCACCTAAAATCATCCAAATCAAACACCAATATTCAATTCTAACTTAAATCCTCAAACTACCTTCAAAACATCAAAACTCACCCAACCTACAACTTTCATTTCTATTTCACCAAAATTCATTTAAAACATCAAAACATTCTATTCCGTCAATGTTTACTATACGTGGCGGAAACTAATCAAAATATCGATTCATAACCTATCCAGATACCAAGCATCCTATTAAGGATTCTATACAAACTTTAAAACATCTTCCCCCATAAACCATAGCAACCCAAAACCCCAAAATACATAACCTATGCTCCGTACGGGTTGTGCTCGCATCGACTACGACAGCCGCCCTCACAAACATCCTTCGTCAAGCTGTAGGCTCGTCTGGTGGAGGGACATCATCCTCACCTTGCTCGTAATCACCTACACCATAAAGACACCTATGAGATAAAAATCTCAGCAAGTTCTACGTAAATGCATATGCATGGTCATGCGTGCAATGAAAGCTGTCCATGTCATTTCATTTTTCAGTACGTGTCAGTCTATGGTTAACGAGCCCTAAATGCAATCAGATGGATAGGGCACATCAAGCGGATAGACAGCCCGCACCATCTGAAAGGAGGAAAACCCGCTCACCACGGAACGCCAGGTCTGAACCTCACCCGAATAACCTCATGCTATAGTGTTTCCCGTAATACTTTACTTGCCTTTACATGCTTTTCCTTTTTTCATAAATTCGATGCGAAATTCATTTTTCATGACGTTTTTAAAACCTGTGATGCATGAGCAATTCAATGAGCAGTAAAACATACAAGACAAACATACCATCAAAACCTTACAAATACCATCAAAACTCTATAACTAATAACCTATAGAAAACCGAACCTAACTACCCCAACCAAAACAAAGCAATTAAACAAACAGAGCTCCAACAATCCTCAACAACGAATTCCGACATACGGTGTAGGCCAATCGGCCACAGTAAGTCACGAGAACTTACCTGTCGTCCGTAGAAAGCCGAGCTCCGTCCACTAGTTTTGGTCACCTAGAAAGTTTTACAATGTCCTTTATCAAAACCGAGTATAAACTATGAAATTTCGCAAACTAACGGAATTCCTAACTAAAGGAAATTTCTTAAAACTCTATTAAACCTCTCTCGGGCATTTCATCGAGCAATTTATGCTCACCAATCTTTAAACTCCATTAATGGGGTTTCCAAGCTTCAAATTTCTGGGTTTTTGTACAAAACAGTAAACACATCTACCATTTCCACTCCATAACGCTAAATAACCATCAATACGGCAATATCTAACATTTCCTAACATAACCCGGTTATTTTCGGCAAAATCCAACAAAACCCTAACGATTTATCAACTTAGAAACCGAGAATAAACCTACCAAAACCGTAGAGCCTTACCTAGAGAGCGTTTTTGGTGAAGAAACACGAAGAAAAGGCCGAAGATCGGAGGAGGAATCGTGAGGTGAATGAAGGAATCGCCGTTGGAGAGCCAAGTCGCCGTTGAGAGGGAGAGGGAGTGAATTACGTGAAGTGTTTAGCAAATTAGGGGTTTTTGTGATTTTAATTCCATTGGCTTGGCAATTTACCAAATTGCCCTTCGTCTTAATTCTTCGTTTGTCCTATGGTTCGACTATCAGTTCGGCTTCTCCAAAATTTTCTTATTTCTCCAATAGTTCCAATTTACTAATAGGGCTCTAATAAAACTCTCTGTTCGTCAAACGGATTTATCTTGCTATTTCTACGAACTAAATCGCTATAGGGTCAAAATCGGAAACCTAAGTACTATATCTCGGTTTGACTTCCTTAAATTCTCATAACTCTTCTAAAATTTATATTAATTATTAGGGTTCCATTAAAAGTCTCAATTCGCAAAACGGACATATTTTGATTATTTACAAAAATGCCATTTTGTACAAAACTAGAAAACCCGTGAAACCGGGTGTTACACATATTGGGCCTGATATTTTAGATTTTAAGTACCAATTCGATGTTAACATAATGATTTGGTTTCATAACTTAAAAGAAAATGTGTGTGTGTGTGTGTGTGTGTGTGTGTGTGTGTGTGTGTGTGTGTGTGTGTGTGGCCTATTTAAGGTAGAGGTTTAATTTTACGTTTAGCATTGCATCTTTTTCAAAATATTAATTTGAGACGTGTTCTCATATTAAATAACGCGTCCATTGTTATGGCTCATCAATTTTTATATTATCTATGTATTTTTCATTGAACATGTTTTTATTTGAACATGCACATTGAAATTTATTAGTCATGTTGGTAGTACAAAACAAATTTGATTGACCAATGTGGGGGTCATGTTTTCGTTATGTACATTTGACTGTTGGATGATGTGTTTGTTTGTTGTGAACAATAGTTAAGGGACAGTTGTGTGTGTCATGTCCTTGTACGCAAATCCTAAACCTGATCAGGATTTTTCATGACTTTTGGAATTATCGAAATCGTCGTTATTATTTATGCATATGACATGTGAGCTCGGAGTTCATAAGTGACTTCATTTCATTAGGATTTTCACATTATATAGTAGGTTCTATTTTATGTAAATACCACATTATATAGACGTGTTATCATATTATTGGTCTTCTATAAATATTTGATAGTTTAGAGGTTTCAAGTTGAAAGACATGGAGACAATCCGACAAAAAAGTGGTTAACATCGTGGAAGAGGAAATTTATGGACGTTGATATTGGTTGACATGGGTATCTAAGTCATATTATAAAGCTGAGCCGTAACTCGTACCTATCTTGGACCGTAGCTTAGACCTAGTTTGGGTCGCGACTCAGAATGTTTTGGGGCGCCGCTTAGGGCCAGTTTTGGGCCAAAATTTTTGTTATAGACTCAATCTTTCTTTAGTCATTTTGGGTCTAAATATTTGAGATAAGTACAGAAATCTGATACTAATATAATGATTAGGTACTAGAACTTAAAACGAAATTGGACCCATTTGAGGTTGGGGACATTACATCTTTTTTAAAATATTATTTTCAGATGTGTTCTCATATTTTTTATGGCACGTCGATTTTTATATTATTTATATATTTTTCACTATGAAACTTTTTTATTCAAGCATGAACATTGAAAATTATTGGTCATTTTGGTCGTATGAACCAAGTTTGATCGATCCATGTGAGGTTAATGTTTTTGTTACTTATATTAAAAAGTTGAAGAATGAGCTTGTTTGCTGTTAACTATAGTAATGACACAGTTGTGTATGTCATTTCCCTGGATGCAAAACTCTAGGGTCATTCGTGGCTTTTGTGATTGTCAAGTATCGTCGTTATTTTCCTATGACATGTGTGCCCAGAGTCTATAAGTGACTTCATTTCACTGGCATTTTCACATTATATAGTAGGGTCTATTTTACGTAAGTACCACTCGATAGTGAAGTGATTTAATATTTGCTTCACTTCTTTTTTTCCAAAATAATTTTAAATAAAATGTCTTCATTTCGATAAGCACTTAACTTAAACCATCTCTCAAAGTGATGGTAACTCTCAAGATTGTAAAAAAGTGCTTGTGAATTGAGAATCATAACTCTTCTATATATATACATTTTAATATGAAATTACTTTTTTGTCAATCACAAAACAAGTAATGACACTATTGTATTACAAATGTATTGTGTCCATCCGGCTTTTTACTCCGCATTATCCTATATACTCTAAACCCCAAATATAAAAGTTTCTTAAACCACTTGTAATGAACTTTACAGTAGATGATAATTATAATGTGTAATTCAATAGTTATATGAATGTAAATTCCCCACATGACATTACAAATGTTAATTTTTTTAATTGACTGAAAGTAAAGTGATAATTAAACATACAATTCACGTGGTACTATACTCATTTTAAAATCTATATTATTTTTCAACTATATGTATGCTTGCATGACTACAATCTACAAAGGAAATAGTTCATTAGTATTTATTGCAAAATCATAATATTAAAGTTATAGATGATGATTTCCAAATATTTCATCTCCAATTGGCACAAGTTTTCAAGACAAAATCTAAGAAGAAAGTCGTGTGAGTTAAACAAAAACTAGAAACTATTGTACTACGAGTAATGCTATGTTTACTATCTTATTATACCCTATCAGAATATTCACTAACGTGTTAAACAATAATTAATACAATTAAGATGTATTGCACAAATATTGTTTGACAAATCAACAACTATTCTAAGATAGTAGAGTAAAACAGTTTCACCCGACGAAGCATCAGCAAATTGCCTACACAACTCCATGTTAAATTGCACCCAAGTTGCCTGAGGGAAACTAAAAATGAATTGTACCATATGTTAGCTTGAACTTGCATATGCAGCTCCGCTGAAGTTAATCAGTGGTGTTTCAGAATTCGGTGTAGTTCAAAATATTTTAAACCTTCCCAATCCAATCATGCAGTCCCTCCCCCATGAAAATAGGAAAATCAAAATGTGGGTATCAAGGAGCCTGAAAGAAATCTAGTCTCTGAATTTCAGGATAGTGAGGAACATTTGGAGCGGGTGCTTTAAGCGCCTGACTTGGGTTTGGAAGAAGCGGCAGCTTCAGAGGCATTTCAACAGGTTCTAGATGCAGCCTGTTCAGGGTGACCATAAAAAATTCATATTTGGAATCCATCATACTGACAGCCTGTTCTTGTTTGTAGGCAAGTAATGCCCACCTTTTTTCATTTTCCAGGTACAACTTCTGTATTGTCGCCTTTAGCTCCTTAAGATGATCGTCTAATCTATGCAAACCTTCTTCATTAGTTTTTGATCTCGTTTCCAGGGATGATCGTAGAGTCTCTGATACCAATATTGATGTGCCCCGACTTAGCCCTAAAATTTTCCTAATTTTGTTATTGCTCATTTTGTAGGATCTCTCCATGAACAAAGAGCACAAGGATGCCAACATCAAGATTTGATAATCAACCCTCAAATGCTAAAGGAAAACGATGTGCCTTGAAGGCCATCTATAACTTCAAGCTTTAGTGTAACATTTAACTTACAAGCTTGCCTCTTTTGTAGGAATGGACATCCTTGGAAGCTTGAAGACATCATTGAAGATTTGGAGTAGAAAGAGCAATGGAAGAACCACCATTTACATCATGGACTACACGGTTGGAGAATCATGGAATGACAACCATAAAAGCTTGAAGACAACCTTGAAGACTTGTAGTAGAAGATCAATGGAAGAGCCACCAATTGCCACATGGAATTCACGAATTGGAGGAAGCATCTCAAGTTTAATTTATAAGATGGTTTGGAGATAAATTAAAACACAAATGCATGGCTTGCATGCATGGAGTAATAGGCCATGAAGATGCATAACACTTTTGGTGCCAACGTGGAAGACACTTCACCAGATGTGGGCAATTCTATGCCACCTCAAGTAGGGGACCACTTTACCTCTTTTGGCCAACCCAAGGCCACCTACTTGGAGTACTATTGCTGAAGATACCACTTTGGGAGGAGCCTTCTTGGCAGCTCTCAACCATTGGATCAAGATTGAAGAACCAATCTCGGCCATCCATGAGATTTGAAGACACCTCATGGCCTCCTTCTTTCCAACGGCCATATTGTCTTTCAAACCACCCCAAAATTCCACCAACCCTAGTTCTATATATTTCTTGTTATTTGGTGTTTGTAACTTGGCTGATGATGAATGAAAATTGAACCTTTGTGTTAGAAGAAAACCGAGAAGAGAGAAGCTTCAAGGTAAGGACTCGGTGGTGAACCACCCGAGTGGAGTTGCCCCTCCATTTCCTCAAGCTCAAGGTTGCTTGAAGGATCTTAAGCCCCATCTTTCTCTCAGCCCTTGAAGGGTTGGTGGCAAGAGAAAGTGGTCAATAACCGGTTCCCCTTTGTTGACAACCTTCCATGGAAGTTTGTTTGCCAAGAGCACTAATCTTTGCTCCTTGGACAACAATCGGGTTTATCATCATAACTTCTTCCCCGTATGTTATTTTGTTCTAAAATTTTAAGGCGTCTTTTCTCACTTATATAGTTAGCTCCCTTTAAAATTTCGTTTCATTTGGAATTCATTAGCTTACTCATTTAATCATCTGAAGTTTCTGTTTTGTAGCTAGTCCAAGAACCGAGTGCTTTGCACTCTTTGTGGGTGGATTACGCCCTTGGTTTGCCTTGGAGCGTAACATTTGGTATCAGAGCCATGGTGGCTTCCCATGTGTGCTATAAATCGAGCTGGTTTGGTTTTCGAGACCCATTTTAATGGCTGCACCTTAAAACTCAAAACTGGGTTTTCGTTACTCATCTAACGGTTTATTATTGTGCTTGCTGTTTTAGGTTTTGTTTTCGATTTCTTTTAAGTTCAAATCACCTCCAGCATGTTTCTTTAGTTGTTAACCATCTAAGCATGAAGAAATATCACTCCATAAACTCCATTTTCGTGCTGCAAATAGCTTCCCCTTTTGGTTAAACATTTGCCACAACTTCTAGTACTTGCTGTTTTTATTTCCTTTTTTGTATTGCCACTTGTGCTGCTGTTTTATCCATTTTCCAGCCATCAAAATAGCATGTTCCCTTCTTAAGTTTTAAATTTTAGGTTCTAATTAAAGTGTTTAAGTTGCTGCTTTTGTTGGTTAATGACGTTTAGTGGCTGTTTGCATAATAGTAACTACAAAACTGTTTTTAGGATACACAAAAATTCTGCTTTGTTTCTTGTTGGTGTTTGTTCCTGTTTTCACCATTAATGAAGCACGAAATTTTTACAGCATGTTTGGACATCCCTTAGGGTGAAGAAGACTTGTTAACATCACCTATAATCTACTTTGTTTGCTGGTTTTACAGAAAGTGTTAAAACAAATTCTGTTTTTGCAAAACAGCATGTTTTCTTTTCAAAAGAGGTAAGAACTAAGGGGACCACTTTGTGTGTGCTACTTTATTAGTGTGTTAACCCTTTCCAGCATGTATTAGGCTTGTTTTAGGTTAAAGTTAACATAAGATAATCAAGTACTTGCTGCTGTTTGTTGTTTGCCGAAAATAGTGTGACCAAAAGCTGTTTTCAAAAGAGAATGTGTTTGTTACCACAAATAGAAAAATCTGAAGTTGATGTGGGGACCACCTAATATGCTGTGATTTTTGCGCTAAAAATGTGTTTGAATCTGTTTTATTTCATGAAAGTGGTGGTTGTTTTAAGGTTGCATGTGTTTAAACGAAACCAAATGGAAATATTAAAACCGAGAGCAGAAATTTTATTTATTTTTATCTTTGTGTCCATTTTGTTTGTTACACAAATTGATGATCACATCGAATTTTCCCTTGAAATTTGAACAGCATGTCAATTACTATGTTAAATAGCCACTACTAAAATTTCATGAATTTTGGAGTTGATTTGTATATTTTTTCAGTTTAGGACTTTTAGGTTGTTTTTATCATGTCATGTTCTGTTTTAGTGCCTAAACTTGTTGGTATGTTTGATGTCAATTTAAAGTGGAATTATGAGCACGAATTAACCTTGCATATTAACAATTGGGGTTAATAAAATTCTATCTAAACATGCTTGATGAATCTATTTCAATTCCAAACTTTATTGCATCATTTTGTTAGATTGTTTAGATAGTTTTTGAATTGTTGTTTGTTTTATTAGTTGTTGTTTTGTTACTTTGTAGTTTTGCTTTATGTCACTTTCAAGCATGTATTAGCTGAATAGGTGCACTTCTAATTTGATGTTTGATCTGTTTTAATTGATGAATATAGATCACTTAAGTCAAGTGACACCTTAGAGCCGAAAGTTACAAATCCACGAACATAAAGTCTATTTGAAATTGTTGAATGTTGCTTGAATGCATGTTAGCCGATTCATGTTTAGCTTAATTTTGTTACTTAATCTTTAGTTTCCTGTTTCCTTTTAGTTTATTTTAATTTTTACAACAAAAAAAAAAGGTTGTGTGCTAGTTGTGTTTTGCATCATATTTGGTTCCTAGTAGTTTATATCTTTGCTATAATTGTTTCGTTGATTATTTTTGTATGATATGTCTACTAGAAGAAGATCTAGTACACCTTATCAAGAACCCTCTTATTCCCCGTTGAGAGTACCAAAGCCCAAAAGAGTGGAGCCTAGCATAGAAAAACAACTTAATGGGATAGTGAGAGAAGTCAACCAATGGAACCACCAAATTAAGGAGATAAACCAAGACCTTAGCACTCTAGTGGCCAAGATGAGATTAGACCAATCTAGGGAGCCTTGTGAACCCCTTAGGAGAAGATCCGAACCTCTAAGAAGATCTAATTTTAGAGCTTTCCAAAACTATCGTAAAATTGAGGAACCATCCATACATTTTTTTAGAGGAACATTAGATAGAGAAGAGTTTCTCTCTTGGATAGAAAGAGTTGAGGAATATTTTACTTTTGGAGAGTATTCGGAAAAGGGAAAGATAAGGCTAGCCTCTAAGAAGCTAGTTGATTATGCTAGTTATTGGTGGAATAAACTCTTAACAAAAAGAGAGGAGAATGGTGAGGAAGAAGTGTGCACTTGGAGAGCCATGAAAAGACTTATGGAAAAGAAGTTTGCACCAAGGCCACTAGAGCAAAATCCATGGTACAAACCAAAACTCCTAAGTTCCCATCAAAAAGAGTACCACCCTTGGCCTACCTCAATGTTGTGTGAGCAATCCCCTTCTCTAGCCAAGACTCAAATCAAATTTATTGAGGAAACCTTTAGTGAGGAGGAAAATAAAATTGTAGAGGAGGATGAGGATGAAGAAGAGATCATTTATCCTATGGAAGGACCATTACTTATGGATGAAGAACAAGGGAAAAATCTAGGAGATAATATTATAGAACTTCTTCCACCAACCGAAATTATTGAAGATTTTGGAATCAATGAGCTATTTGAGGAATCTTTTCTTGTGGTAGAGGTTGAACCAATGGAAGAAGCCATCAAAATCTTTGAACCCCAAGTATTAGTATTCAAAAACAAGGAATTCCAAAATTTTAAAACTTTCAAGGATGTACTTTTACTTGACCCTTTGTATCATAGGGAGGATATTTTTGCTAAGGATTTCATTGATCCAACTTATACTATTGAGGAGACCTTTTTTGTGAATTATGCATATATGTCTATTCCTCATATTCGACAAAGACCTTACTTCATGGATAAAGCCTATTTAGATCCCTTTTTACCCAAACCCGTGAGTGTTAGTCACATTTTAAAAACAAAAGTATTTTCTAATATTTTCTCTTGGTCTAGGAAAAACAATAACCTTTGTGGAGCCCTAACTTATCTTATCATCATAAGGCTCAATGCTAAAAATGAATTTCCTAGAAAACTTTTTAGTGATGTAACACCTTTGTTTATTCCACCGGAACATCTACTATCTTGGTTCTTTAGAATTGGTTGGCATTTAGATCATACTTATTTGTTTTTCATTTACTTTGCCTATAAGATTCGTGATAAATGCCCCTTTAAGGAAAGTTACATCATAACTTTGTTTGATTTGTTACATTACTTCATTATAAATGTTTGGCAAAATGTTTATTCTATAGTGAAGCTAATGATCATTAGTAAGAAAGAACTATCCTCGCTTGAAAATTTGATGAAATTTATGGTTATGAACCTTATTGATCTTGGATTGCATTGTGTTGTTAGTTTAAAACATACCACTTATAACATGCAATTTCAAATTTTTTATGAAGAACATTTGGATGGTTATTTCTTGAAGAGAGATTTATTTTGGGATAAGGAGAAAATTGAATTAAACTTGAATGAGCATACATTTCCTTATCCATTCGGACTTACTTCTTTTAGCACTTCCTTATTTTCTAAGTTCAACAATCCTAAAATAGCAAAGGTAATAGTTGTTCTACCATCAAGGTATGTGCCCTTTGACAACTTACTTACTTGGCTATTTAAAATAGGTTGGTTAAATTGCTTAATCACCTTATCTAGATTTAATCATTTGGCTAATGGCACCAACCCAAGGTGGAAGAAACCTTTTAGTCCCCAAAATGAATCAAATGGAGAAGTGCAAGAAGAATTACTCCACCACCCTCGGCCTCATTCTTGGCCCAACTTTGTTAATGAGCTTTTATATTTTGTAGGTCTTGAAGAGCAAAGTAAACTTTTTGACCCGGGAATTTGAACAAAGAGGACACCTTTTGGATTTGAGGACAAATCCTCAACAACCCGAAGGAGATGATGTGCCCCGACTTAGCCCTAAAATTTTCCTAATTTTGTTATTGCTCATTTTGTAGGATCTCTCCATGAACAAAGAGCACAAGGATGCCAACATCAAGATTTGATAATCAACCCTCAAATGCCCCGACTTAGCCCTAAAATTTTCCTAATTTTGTTATTGCTCATTTTGTAGGATCTCTCCATGAACAAAGAGCACAAGGATGCCAACATCAAGATTTGATAATCAACCCTCAAATGCTAAAGGAAAACGATGTGCCTTGAAGGCCATCTATAACTTCAAGCTTTATTGTAACATTTAACTTACAAGCTTGCCTCTTTTGTAGGAATGGACATCCTTGGAAGCTTGAAGACATCATTGAAGATTTGGAGTAGAAAGAGCAATGGAAGAACCACCATTTACATCATGGACTACACGGTTGGAGAATCATGGAATGACAACCATAAAAGCTTGAAGACAACCTTGAAGACTTGTAGTAGAAGATCAATGGAAGAGCCACCAATTGCCACATGGAATTCACGAATTGGAGGAAGCATCTCAAGTTTAATTTATAAGATGGTTTGGAGATAAATTAAAACACAAATGCATGGCTTGCATGCATGGAGTAATAGGCCATGAAGATGCATAACACTTTTGGTGCCAACTTGGAAGACACTTCATCACATGTGGGCAATTCTATGCCACCTCAAGTAGGGGACCACTTTACCTCTTTTGGCCAACCCAAGGCCACCTACTTGGAGTATTATTGCTGAAGATACCACTTTGGGAGGAGCCTTCTTGGCAGCTCTCAACCATTGGATCAAGATTGAAGAACCAATCTCGGCCATCCATGAGATTTGAAGACACCTCATGGCCTCCTTCTTTCCAACGGCCATATTGTCTTTCAAACCACCCCAAAATTCCACCAACCCTAGTTCTATATATGTCTTGTTATTTGGTGTTTGTAACTTGGCTGATGATGAATGAAAATTGAACCTTTGTGTTAGAAGAAAACCGAGAAGAGAGAAGCTTCAAGATAAGGACTCGGTGGTGAACCACCCGAGTGGAGTTGCCCCTCCATTTCCTCAAGCTCAAGGTTGCTTGAAGGATCTTAAGCCCCATCTTTCTCTCAGCCCTTGAAGGGTTGGTGGCAAGAGAAAGTGGTCAATAACCGGTTCCCCTTTGTTGACAACCTTCCATGGAAGTTTGTTTGCCAAGAGCACTAATCTTTGCTCCTTGGACAACAATCGGGTTTATCATCATAACTTCTTCCCCGTATGTTATTTTGTTCTAAAATTTTAAGGCGTCTTTTCTCACTTATATAGTTAGCTCCCTTTAAAATTTCGTTTCATTTGGACTTCATTAGCTTACTCATTTAATCATCTGAAGTTTCTGTTTTGTAGCTAGTCCAAGAACCGAGTGCTTTGCACTCTTTGTGGGTGGATTACGCCCTTGGTTTGCCTTGGAGCGTAACAAATATGTTATGAATGTGAACGATAAATGATGTAGAATTAGAATTTGAAACCTAATTCTCTAATCAAGTCCTTAAATTTTGAACGATTCAACAACCCAAAAAATAGAAAATAATAATCAAGAAACATAGAGATTTAACGTGGTTCAGACATTATGTCCTACGTCCACATATGCAACACATTCACTTTCTTATTAATCAGAAGAAAACACCAAAAATTGAAATTAGAGTTCAAACTCACAACTGGAGATTTTACCTAGACTTCTCGGACTCAAAACAGAACCTTACCTCACCATTACCTTACCGACCAGAGTTAACTTGCACAAAAAACCTTCGTCATCGATTGTCGGTCGCCAATGAAAGCTCGAAGTCTCCACACTTAGTTGCTCGATCACTCTCTCTCTATTCTCCCTCTGCCTGGGCTCGAAGACTCTGTAAATACTAAATATTGATTGACATTGATTTTTTGGCAATTGGCAAATTAAGGAAGAATGATTTATGGAGAGTATGGTATCATGACAAAATAGGAAATTAGGTTTATGGAAATTGTGGTGTCATGACTTTATGGGAATTTATTATTTTAGAAGGTCGATTTGAAGATTACAGTACTGTTAGGCTGAAGTGTGATAAGATATGAGATCACAGAAATTTTGGGATTCATTCCTAATTCTTTTGAAGGTTAATTAATGAATCTTATGGTACAAGAAAGGTTGTTTTTTGGAGATTAAGGAATTATCTAAATTCATCATTGAAAGATTAAGGTTAAATACGTAGTGTCCTAGTAGGTTGGAACACTAGGTGAGATACCGATAATAAAGCGATAATGGACAATATAAAAATGTAGAAAGTAAAAAGACAGGAAGTTGGTAATGCAGTTCGACAATTGTCTACGTCTGCGGGGCACGTCCAGATATAAAAACAATTCACAGAGTTTATAAAGTTATAAGACACCCGATCTAACACAAAGCAAGACTCCCTATTTTCTTTGTCCCCGTCTTTTCTTAACTTCCTTAGTGAATCTATTTTTGCGAGCTCCCCTTGAGTTGAGATCGATTCCTCCCAGAATCTAAATGTGATAGGGATTGATCTCAAGTCAAGGGGAGCTCGCAAAAATAGATTCACTGAGGAAGTTAAGAAGAGGTGGCAACAAAGAAAAGATGGAGTCTAGCTTTGTGTTAGATCGGGTGTCTTGTAACTTTGTAAACTCTGTGAATTATTTTATATCTGGGCGTGGCCTCACAGACGTAGGTAATTGTTGAACTACGTTACCAACATCTTGTCTCTTTACTTTCTGTATTTTTATATTATCCATTATCGCTTTATTATTGTTGTCTCACCTAGTGTTCCAACAACTAGAACACCGTGTATCTAACCTTGATCTTTCAATTGGTATCAGAGCGGGTCGTTTCTATTTCTTAAGCGGAATCCACGGGATTTGATCTTGATTTTGGTGCAATAGACTCTATGAAGGAAGGATGTTCAAATGACAGCAATTATGCTTATTGGAAGGCCAGAATGAGAGCTTTCATTAAAGCTATTGATAAGAAGGCTTGGAAATCTATTCTGACAGGATGGGAACCCTCCATTGGTTACTGATGAAGATGGTGTCATATTCCCCAAGCTTGAAGAATGCTGGTTTGTCACTGAAGATGCGTTGGCGAGCAGTAGTTCAAAGTCTCTTTAATGTTATTTTCAATGGTGTGGACCCTATTCAGTTAAGACTTATTTCGACGTGTGAGTCAGCCAAAAAGGCATGAGAAATCCTTCAGATCACTTATGAAGGAACGTCGACTGTGAAGTTATCAAAGATGCAGATGCTAACTACAAGATTTCAGAGTCTAAAAATGTATGAAGACGAGAGTATTGCCGAGTTCAATGCAAAGCTATGTGACATCGCAAATGAGGTGTTTTCTCTTGGTGAGAATTTTTCTGAAGAAAGACTAGTAAGGAAAACTCTTCGATCTCTGCCTCAACGATTTGCTTATAAAGCCACTACTATTGAAGATGCCAAAGATGACTCCAAAATGAAACTTGAAGAACTGATGAGATCTCTTAGAATATTTGAGATGAATCTAAGAGTGGACACAAAAGCAAAACAGGTGAAAGGAGTGGCTCTAAAAGCAGAGGTACAGAAGTTAAATGATCATGATGAAGATGATTTTGAAGAATCTCTAGCATTGCTGTCTAATAATTTTAGCAAGTTATGAAGAGATTTGAAAGAAATAATCAAGGTGTCAAGCCTAGTGTCAACAACATCAAGAATGGTTCTTCAAGCAATAAGAAGTATAGGGAAGAAAATCATGTTTCTGATCAACCATTCAAGAGCAGAGGAATTTAGTACAGAGAATGTGATGGCTTTAGACATATTCAGGCGGAATGTGCTAATACTTTGAAGAAGAAGAATAACTCCCTCAACTCAACTTGGAGTGAGGATGAGTCAAAAAAAGAAGACAAATTCCAGAACAACCATGTGGCACTTGTTGCTAAATCTGAACACACAGATGATGTTGGTGTTACACGTGGTGTCATAGAAAATATATCAACTTGTAGTGATGAAGATGAAGAGGAAGTCACAGAAGAATACCTCAACGGTGAATACAAGACTCTTCATGAGAAATGGATCAAACTAGTTAGAATAAATCAGCATCTACGCATTCAGATTGGAGGGTTGAACGATGAAAAGATTAATTTTCAAAATTCTGTTGCAGAGTTGGAAGCCAAATTGAGAACGAGTCTGGGCGAAGCAAAGGATCTATCCATCGAGCTAAATCACATGAAGAAAAATGCCAAAATGTTGAATTCATATTCCTCTAAGTTGGATATTCTGAAAACACTAAAACCCAGTGGTGATCATTCTGGTTTGGGTTACAAAGGAGAAAACTCGATGTCACAAAAAGTACTAGCGAAAGGTGTTGATTACAAAGAGAAACAAGTTGTGATGAATACTACAAAAAATGAGAAGAAGTCAAATCCTCCATGTGGCAAAGGTAACAGATTTATTTCTGTTTGTCACTATTGCAATCGTCATAGTCATATTCGTCCTAGATGTTTTACCTATTTTGCTGACTTAAGACAAGGTACTGCTAGAGATTTTTCTTCTCGCAAATTTGCTCAACAAAAATGGGTGAAGAGATCCAACTTGAAGTACAATGGCACACATATTTCTCTAAAGGCCACTACAACTAATGTGTGGTACTTTGATAGCGGGTGCTCTAGACATATGACCAGTGAAGAGAAGTTTTTGAAGAACATCGTATCCGGTGGTATGGGAAAAGTGACATTTGGCAACGGTATTACAGCTTGAGTTATTTGAAAAGGAACGCTAGATGTTCTAAGGCTACCAAAGTTGAATCATGTACTTTTGGAGAATGGTCTAAAGGCGAATCTGATTAGTATTAGTCAGTTGTGCGATTAAGATTTGAATGTGCATTTCACTCGTGGAAAGTGTGTAGTGTCCGATCAAGACAACAAGTGCATCATAGGAGTGAGATCTTTTGACAATTGCTATCTCATTTCCTCCTCATCTATCTGTTTTTGTTCAAGCATGAAAGACTTTATCATATAGCATCGAAAGTTGGGACATGTCAATGTTGGGATGCTAAAAAATATAATTTCCAAGGGAGCTGTCCGAGGGTTTCCAATTATGAATTTTGATGAAGATAGGGTGTGTGGACAAAGTAAAATTGAGAAGCAAACTAAGATGTCACACCCGAAGTCTCAAACACCAGCAACTGCTCATGTGCTTGAGCTGCTCCACATGGATCTAATGGGTCCAATGCCTCTAGAAAGTATTGGAGAAAAACAATATATTTATGTAACTGTTGATGATTTCTCACGATATACATGGGTGGAGTTTCTTAGAGAAAAGTCTGACACTTTCAAAACTTTCAAATCCTTATGTATTTGGCTCCAACATGAGAAGGATTGTATCATCATGAAGATTGTTCGCATCCGTAGTGACCATGGGAGAGAGTTTGAAAACTCAGAATTTTTGGACTTCTATAAACAACTTGGGATAGCTCATGAAGTCTCTGCACCTAAAAATCCTCAGCAAAATGGAGTCATTGAGAGAAATAATTGAATTATAGCAGAGATGTCTCGCGTAATGTTACACGAAATAAATGTTCCAAAGAGATTCTAGGTTGAAGCCATGAACACTGCATGCTACACCATAAATCGAGTGTATCTTTGTGGAGGTACTACAATGACACCCTATGAGATATGGAAAGGTAGAACTCCAAATCTTAACTATTTTCATCCTTCGGTAGTACGTGCTACGTGTTGAATGACAAGGAACATAGGGGGAAGCTAGATCCCAAGAGTGATGAAGCTATTTTCCTAGACTATGTCATCAATAACCGTGCCTATTGAGTCTACAACAAAAGAACTCAAATTGTCATAGAATCTGTGAATGTTCAAGTGGACGATTCCCTAGAAACAACTAATACTTCTAAAGAAGATGTGATCCAAATTCCAAGTGAAGAAAGCTCCAGTGTTCCCATCAATGGCACAGGTGGTGTCTTAGATCAGGTTGCCATAATTGATAAAGAGAAGGAAATCATCCTGGATAAGAAGCAACCATCCACACGTGTCCAGAAGAATCATCCTGTAAATGAAGTTATTGGAGGTCTAAATGATGGTATTCGAACCAGAGACAAGCCGAGAGTGGACTATCATGAAATGATTCAAATGGCGTGTTTCACTTCGACTATCGAGCCTAAAAATGTGAAAGAAGTCTTACTAGATGAATATTGGATTGGTGCTAGACAAAAAGAACTGGGTCAATTTACCCGGAATCAAGTTTGGGATTTAGTGTCATGTCCTCCCGATTTGAATGTCATTGGTACCAAGTGGATAGACAAGAACAAGAGCGATGAGCATGGAAACATCATTCTCAACAAGGATCAGTTGGTTGCTCAAGGGTACTCACAAATTGAAGGTGTTGACTTTGATGAGACATTTGCACTAGTTGCTCGTCTTGAGTCCATTCGTCTCTTGTTAGTCATTGCTCGTGTGATGCGGTTCAAGCTATATCAAATGGATGTGAAGAGTGCCTTCTTCAATGGTCTTCTTAATGAGAAAGTGTATGTTGGTTAACTAAAGGGTTTTGAAGACCCTCATCATCTTGAGTATGTCTACAAGTTGGAGAAAGCGTTGTGCGGGCTCAAGCAAGCTCCTTGAGCGTGGTATGAAAGACTTACAAAATACTTATTGAACAAGGGATATGATCAAGGGGGAGTAGATAAAACCTTTTTCATTCGCCGAGACAAATGTCAGTTTTTACTGTCCCAAATTTATGTTGATGACATAGTGTTTGGCTCGGTGTCACAGGTGATGGTGGATGAATTCGTTTCTCAAATGACTAAAGAATTTAAGATGAGTATGGAAGGTGAACTCAATTATTTTCTTGGACTCCAGATTCAGCAAGGAAAAGATGGTATCTTCATTTCTCAAAACAAGTACGCCAAGAATTTGTCGAAATATTTTAAATTGGAGAATGCTCGTCTGGAGAGAACACCGATTGGGACACATGAGAAGCTCTTCAAAGATGAGAATGAGATTTCTGTTGATGCTCAACTATATAGGAGTATGATTGGCAGTCTCTTGTATGTAACTTCTAGTCGACTAGATATTTGTTATAGCGTGGGTTTATGTACTCGGTTTCCAGCAAATCCTCGTGAGTCACACCTGGTATCAATGAAGCACATTCTCAAATATATTACCGGAACAACCGACTATGGGATCTGGTATTTGTTCGATGTGAATGCCAACCTAGTTGGTTATTGTGATGCTGACTGGGCTGAGAGTTCAGATGATCAAAAAAGTACTTCCGGTAGATGTTTTTACTTGGAAAACAACTTGTTGTCATGGTTCAGCAAGAAGCAAAACTCTATTTCTTTGTCTATTGCCGAGGCAGAATACATTGCAACTTGTAGTAGCTGTACTCAGCTTCTTTGGATGAAGCAAATGATGAAAGACTACGGTGTAACACATGATGTCATGACACTCTATTGTGACAACATGAGTCCTATCAATATTTCCAAGAATCTAGTTCAGCATTCTCGGACCAAGTATATTAATATCCGACATCATTTCATTCGATCTCTTGAGGAAGATAAAATTATTACCTTGGAGCATATGGTGACAGAAAAGTAAATTGTCAATATCTTCATCAAAACTTTGGATAGTGTGAGATTTGAAGAACTGATATCTACCCTAGGCCTCTGTGTCATGTGAAGAATTTCTTTCGAGTTGTAAGTTATTATTATTATTATTATTATTTTTGCCACTTGTTTTAGGCGGTTTCCTTTCTTAGCTAATATTTTTTGATTTTGGTCTACAACACTTTGCATAACATGAAGATTTCGGCTTACTTATGGAAACTAATCACTTATGAATTTATGAGGGATTTGATTGTGATTTTCCAATTTGAAGAACTTTAGATTTATTTTCCAAATTTTATGGAAAGTAGGAAATATTTATAAGATTTTTTAAATTTCAAATGAGGATTTATGGTTTATTTTCATAAACTTATTTGGCTTATTTTCAAATTTATAGAAGTTTTCATAGTTTATTTCCATAAAACTCAAACGACTATTTCTCTCTCTCCGACCGCTCTTTGAACTTTTACTTCTCAAGATTTGGGTTTCTTGCTTTCTCCTTCTTCTATGGAGATTATCGAAGAAATTGTTGAAGAAGTTCTGTAAGTAAGGTACCTGAGTCAACTCTGGGAAGTAATTCTAGTCAAGTGTCCCCATTCCAAGAGATATTTCTGGCAGAATTTCCGACATCGACTCACGAGCTTTAGTCCCCTTAATCCAGGGGAGACTTCTCACAAAATGTTCTAGATACTATTCTGATTTACCAAGTGGATCATACGGGTATGCGAACACGCTTTAGTCGTTCGAGTGGTGGTAAATCCAAAACTAGAGTTGCTCCTTCTAAGACACCGGATACTTCTCGTTTTTCTCGAACCTCTAAGGGAAAAAAAAAGCTCGGTCGAAAAGGGATGATTCGTCTGATGAGGCATGGGCCAGTGAAGAGGAAATTGAAATTAATTCTTCTGATGAAGATATTCAAGAGGTTCAAGTTTGGAAGTCTACTAAGACCCCCAAAGCTAAGCATAGGAAAGTAAATACAAGCCCTGTGGCCAAAAGGTTCACTCGCTCTAAGTCTGTGTCACAGATGAAGTCAAACACCAAAATAAGTAAGTCATCTGTTCACTCTGTTGAGGATGATTTTAAATCTGAATATCATGCTAACATCTGGGAAAGCATTTCAAAGAGGAACATATGGTGTGAGAGGAATATACATGAAGGAGATTTAAAGGAATGTAAAGGTATTTTGAAGCTTCTTAATAGTCTAAATCTGAAGAATCTTGATCATCTGAATTATGGATGTGTGTATGTAAGGGGTCATTTGTTTGAGTTTTCTCCCACTGTGATTAACACATATTTGGGTTGTCACTGGACTAATTCAGAGGAGTTTACCCCTGATTTTAGAAAAATTATTGTTGATATCACAGGAGGTGTCAAATGGATATGGCCCCGTGGTAAAGATTTTCCTGCATATCAATTGATTGTGAAATATGTTATCCTGCATAAGATAGCCATGAGAAACTAGCTGCCTACTTCTCACGGGACATGTGAGGACAAATCGATGGCAGTTTTATTATTCAAAATCAGGAATTCTATTGCATTTGATATTGGTCAGTTTTTCTTTGATCAAATTATGAAACATGCAGACTGCGAAAATGAAAGATCAGCTCTTCCATTTCCCTGTTTAATCTATAGTATTTTGTCTTCTCAACAATCTATAATTAGAAAAAAAGAAGGTGCTTTTATGGATAAGGAGGAGATAAGGATCAACTATAAACTTCTAACAGGTAATCATATAAATGATCTGGAAGATTTCTGACTCTGCACTGGTATCTTGCTCCATCAAGGTAATCAAAGATGAGCTGAAATTCTTAAATGATCAGCATGCTCTCATTGAAAAGAGAAAAACAGTGCTTACAAATTTGCTTGATGATCTTGCTGGAAAGAGTTCTGCTGAGGAAGATGTTGATAATGTTTTTAAGAAAGCTGCCAATCCAGATGAACATGTCAAAGAGGCCGATATTGCTGAAACATCAGGTGTTGCACTTGTTGTCACTGAGAATGTCACTGAAGTGGCAAAACAGGATGCTCCAGTTTCTCATATTGAAGAAGAATTTGTCAAAGAAAACGATGCTAGTGTACAGGTGCCAGCGGCTTCAATCGGGTTAGTTTCTTATGATGATGATTTTGCCTAATGCCTATTGTGGAATTTTTATGAACTATTGAGACAATTTATTTTGTTGTTGTTGAATATTTTTATACCTTTTTTATCTTTTTATGGAAAAAAAGGGGGAGTATTTGCATATGATGTTCTGTGCAATATTTTTATAAGTTCCTGTTCAAGGGGAGCTTAGTTGAACTTACCTCCAGAATATAGGGGGAGTTTTAGATTTTGCCAAAAAATACCAGAGAGAGAGATTGTAAATGCTAAATATTAATTGACATTGATTTTTGCGCAATAGAAAAATTAAGTAAGAATGATTTATGGAGAGTATAGTATCACGGCAAAATAGGAAATTAGGTTTATGGAAACTGTGGTATCACGACATTATGAGAATTTATTATTTTGGAAGGTCGATTTGGATATTACAATGCTGTTAGGCTAGATTGTGATATCACAGCAATTTTAGGATTCATTCCTAATTCTTTGGAAGGTTAATTAATGAAGCTTGTGGTACAAGAAAGGTTGTTTCTTGGAGATTAAGAAATTATCAAAATTCATCTTTGAAATGTAAATTAAAGAAGATTGTGGTGCTATTAGCTGGAGACGAGATCACAACAATTTTGGGGTCAGTTCCTGATTATTTGCTGGCACTTTCCTATTATGTCCCATCCAGTGTCATAGATCCTGATTTTTTGCGATTTGGTTTCCTATTTCTGTGCAATTAGTTTAGGATAAAATATTTGAGATAAAAATATAGAAAGATTTGATGACTATTATATTAGGCATTCTTCCTTCACAGTTCGTAAGCAGATTATTCATTCTTCTCACAATTACTTGTGTCACAAGTCGTTATTCATTCCTCCCTCACGCTTTCGCATGTGTGACATGCCTAGGGGTCCAATCACTCGGAATCCCAACAAAGGCCCAATCTTTATTTAGTCTCCCTACTCATTACGTGTTTTCTTTTGTAGGTGTTGATCCCATTAAAGATGCGGCATAGAAGCCTAGCCTGACGGACATGGATCACTCCCTTCATCTTTTGGCATGGAGTAACCCCGTGTGTAACGACCCCTTTTTCTAGTAAGATGATGTCCGCTCTATGGATTAGATCATAGCCCAATATCCTCCCCTCATGACTTTGTTTGGCGAGAACTTCCCAGTCAGTCACCCAACCTAATACTACTCTCGCCGAAGCACTTTTAACTTCGGAGTTCTTATGGGATCCGTTGCCAATTGTGCTCCAAAACGCATCTTACTATCTTGGGAGGATCTCTTTACATATGTTTCATTTTCATATACTTCCCAAAGCGATGTGGGATTATGACGACCCTCTCTTTACGACTCGTCACCTTCCTGTTCGCCCGCGCAGGCGTACCACCATCCGGGTTCTGGTTCGTGCAGTCATCGCACTCATACGTGCACATTCGGGTCATCACAATCAACCCCCCCTCGGGGGCCCAACGTCCTTGTTGGCCACATTTCCAGTTGGGTATAGGCTCTGATATCATTTGTAACGACCCCTTTTCCTAGTAAGATATTGTGCGAACTGGTGATTGGGCTGTAGCCCAATATCCTCCCCTCACGGCTTTGTTTGGCGAGGACTTCTTCCCAGTCGGTCACCCAACCTGGTACTACTCTCGCCGAAGCACTTTTAACTTCAGAGTTCTTATGGGATCCGTTTCCAATTGTGCTCTCAAACGCGTCTTACTATCTTGGGAGGGTCTCTTTACATATGTTTCATTTCCATATACTTCCCTAAGCGATGTGGGATTGTGACGACCCCCTCTTTACGACCTGTCACCTTCCGGTTCGCCCGTGCAAACGTACCGCCATTTGGATTCTGGTTCATGCAGCCATCGCACTCATACGTGTGCATTCGGGTCATAACACCGTGGAGAGCTTATAATATATTGAAGACAACATTAGAGCACCAGTTGGAGAATCAGAAGCCAAAATTTGTCTTCCGGGGGACAACTCTATGTAATTTAGCCTTTTTTTCTTTTTTCTTTTATTTGGCAAACTCTAGGCCTTTAGTTATTCTTTCATCACTACTTAGACTTAGTCATTGCGGTGGCTTGATTTTGGTTGACCATCCATTAGCTCTCACATTGAATGTAACACTCGAGAAATTTCTTATAACGTGTATAGCCTTAGATTAGCTAAGTGTGGGAGTTGAATGTCATATAAGGGAAAAAGAAGTTGACAAGTCAAAATAGAAAAGAAATGGTTTGAAAAGTCAAAAAGGAACATAACAACAAATATAAATGGTTGTTGAAAATTCAAAGCATATGTAGACCAATAGGAATGAAGAAGATTTGATGGAAATTGTGGCTTTAGGAATGCCTTTCACGTTGGAAAATTCAAGAGAGAAGGAGAGGAGTTAATTACAATTTTAGAGAAAATTGTGGAGGAAAATTAAAAGTAAAAGATTGTTTTTTTTATAAATTAAAAGAAAGTGAAGGAGAAAAACATCAAAAACCCTTCTTCTTCCCCTTACCCTTCACGGTTCTTTGCAGCCATTGAAGCCCTCCAAATCTTCATTTCATCAAGAGTTTTCGAGGGATTTTGAGGTAAATTTAGTGGGGTTTTTAGTTTTATACCTTAAGGGGTTGATTTTAGGTGTTTAGTGGGAGTTTTGATGAGTTTTTAGAGGGTTTGTGTAAACCCTAAGTGTGACCTCCGAAAATTCCTTTTATGGGTGAGTTTTCTTCATATATTGGATGAATTAAACATTGGATAAGTTAGTTTAGATTGTTTATGGAGTTAGATTAGGGATATTGGGGAATTTGTGTAAAAACCAGAATTTGGCAATAAGGGGGCCGATTCTGTTTTCTAGTTTTCGAATTAGCCATTGAATTTTTTTGGTTAGTTTGAGTGTTTCAATGGATAGTAGACGTATAGAGGTTTACGGATTGGGGTGGCACGTCGAAATCCGTTGGAAAACGAGGAAATTATGGCTGTTTGAGCTTGGACGGTAAAAAAAAAAAATTGTATAAAAATCGGGTTTTGTGGTTTTAGGTTGAAGTGTGATATAGTTTTGGTTAGTTTAGGTTTAAGAATTTTCTTTAGAATCCTTTAGTGTATTACTAAGTTAAGTTTTCGTTATTTTAGGTGATCGAGCCTGTAATTTGGTCGGACGGAGTGAGCGAGAACGTACTGAGACACCAGGTAAGTAGCGAATGAGTGTTTTTTGCCTTCGGGCCTACACCATAGAACGGTAGGGATTGTTTGTTTGTTTTCTATGTTTTGCTTTGTGTCGTACATCGTGTGTCATGCATCATTGTTTTCTAAACTACGAAACCACGTGTTTTACATGTTTGAGTGGTGAGGATGAAATGTAAGATAAAAAAATTGATATGCAACTTGGTCTCGAGTAGAATAGCCTCGTTGGGCAAGTGGCTCGTTGAGCACCCCACGAGGAATTTTACTTGAGATGCTATGCTAATGTACGTAATGTGTTGTGAGTATGAATGTCTCGACCTGTTCGTGCTTGAAGGCACAATGAGGATTCTACGATCGATTGGGGGAGATTTGGTTGGCCGTCCAGGACTGTGTTAGGACGTGTGCCTTCGGTCTTGCTCCGTGGATCAAGGTGTGGCCGTCCTGGACTGTGTTGAGGCGTGTGCTTACTTGATTCACACGCAAGTAGAAGATAAATGCAATCAGAATGAAATGAATACAATAGAATATGTAGAAATTGCATGTTAGGGTTGAGTTGAGCATGCGTTGATGTACTGTGCATTATTTCCCTACTTGCTAAGCGTTAGGCTTAATTTTTGTGTTCTGTGGTGTAGGTGACGATATTTACCCAGGTGAGATAGATGAGACAGCCCAGGACTAGGCAACAGTCGGTGGTGTATGGAGCATGCCAGCGCAGGCACTTGTCGGGGCGTCTCGACCACGTTCCTCGGGGAGTTTGTGGGAATTTTGGTATTTTATGTTGTAGGTAGTTCTTTCTCTATTTTGGAGGATTATGGGTTTTTGTTGGATGATTGGTGGTTTTGTTGAAGGTTTGGTATATGAATGATAGTGTTTTAAGATTTTTATTTCAGGTTTGGTTTATAAAATTTAGTCGTTATGCTGTGCGTTTTTTTTTTAAAGCAAACGACGTCGAGTTAAATTTTATCTATGTTTTTGTTGATATTTTGGAGTCGGTTTTCCGAGGTTTTTACGTGTCAAGGAGTTAAGGATGTCGGGAAAAGTTTTGGGAAAGTTTTGGGTGTTTTGTTGATGTTTAAATTGAAGAAAAGTGAAAAAATGGCCTCTGAAGTGTCGACCCTTGCTTGCAGGGGTCGACCCTTACTAGACAAGGGGTAGACCAGAACGATTCAAGGTGTCGACACCTCAGGCAAGGTGTCGACCGATTTTCTTCACAATTGTGACCAGAGGCAATTAAAGTGTCAACCCTTTTAGCAGGGGTCGACCAGTGCCAGGCAAGGTGTCGACACCTCAGGCAAGGTGTCGACCGATCCCAGTACAAACTGAAAGCAGAAATTTTTTCTGGTCGACCACTACTGTGACAGCCCGAAACCGAAACCCGATCGGGGTCCGAGATCGGAGCCATCACTCCGGGACAGATAACAGGAAACAGAGACTATTATTTTTTTTTTGACATTTAAAACATCACACACAGGAAGAAAACCCTTACGGGAACAGAAGACTGGAAGACGTGAAAACAGGAAATAGAAGGCAGAAACTTATTGAAATTCGAATGCAGGATGCATGGCAGAAAGAATTCAGAATACTTAAAACAGAATCTGAATATCAGTTGTTATTTCGAAACATTAAAACTTCGCAGAGAGAGAATTCTCTGGAGTGGGAAGTAAAACGAGAAAAACAGTAAACAGATTTAAAATCGGAAGACAGTAACCAAACATAACCAATAACGGGGAAACACAGAGAGAGGGAACTCTCTGGGATTTAAGTGAAATGGAACACAGTTAAAATCAGGAGGCAGGAATTATAAGAAAACAGGCTCTGGACGTTTAGAATATCAGGCGAGGTGGAATTCGAAGGGTGCAGGAAGACCTGTAGAAAGAATTTAGGTAACAGTTTTCAATAACAGCAGAGAACCAGAAATGGAGTCGGAAGAATTAGGCGGAAAACTGGCAGAAGACTATCGGAAGACTGGCGGAAGAAGTCTATCGGATGATGTAGTTTGAAGACAGAAGCAGAGATGACGTCAGTCGGTAGATGTTGATAAAACTTGGCGGTAGAAGTGTGCTGACGTCAGGCGGAAGATGCATGACGTCACCGGTGGATGCAGGCATTCAACATAATCGGCAGGAGAAGAAAACAGTGGATGACGTCATCGGAAGATGAAGGCTTAAACTGGGCGGAAGGTGAAAGCTATCGGTGGATGCATATACGACAAAATAGATGACGTCAGACGGTAGATGTGGATGACGTCATCGGAAGATGAAGGCTTAAACTGGGCGGAAGGTGAAAGCTATCGGTGGATGTAGTTATTTTAAAAGAACTGGGCAGCGGTGGATGTGAATTTTAAAAGTAGCGGTAGATGCGATTTTCAAAACGGGCAGCGGGCAGCGGTAGAAGTGAAACACAAGGAAAAAATTTCTTAACAGTAGATGCAGGCAGAAGACTCAGCAGTAGATGAAGGCAAAAGACTCAGCGGTAGATGTAGACAAAATTTCTACCGGTAGATGTAATCAGAAACCATAGTTTTAAAGACAGAATTTACAACTTTTAACAGGAAGACATACGAACAGAGGGCATAAAAAAGAACACTTAGAAGTCTCAGATTTCTTCGAACCAGTTCAAAACATGGTTCTTGAACACAACAGAGAGCATGAGAGAAGTTTAAAGAATTTCACTATACATAGAAAGCTCTAATACCAAAGACCATTCGTGTACAGACTAAAGAGAATGTTCCAAACTATTTCAGAACACATCATAACGTAATTCAACTGTCAAATACAGCAGAAGCAGAATGCATAAAGGATGTAGACCTTCAATGCCCGATTCTAAACAAGATTGTAAAGCATACTTTACAATTGACAGATACTTTACAATTGACAGATTTAAAGAGACAAACTGCATGCATATTCCCAAAACCAGAAATCATCCATGTACAGAATAACAGAAAGTATCCCAAACAATTCCAGAATACTTTAGAATATAACTGAACTGTCAAATACAGCAGTTTTAAAACTTAGACATCAAAATCTGTACATTGTTTCAAAATCTGAGGATCAGTACAGAACCTAACATGTATTTGCAGAACTTTCACAAAACAGAAGTTTTACAACGAAACCAAGATTTTCAAGAAAAAATTTTACAAGTATAGACTATACTTTAAAAGTTTAAACCTCGTGACAGAATTTTATGCCTGACTGCAGCAACCAAACCCCCATGAGCTCGAGCCATCAACTACATCAGATCATCATTTTGAGGCACAAAGTCCTCGGTTTCAGGTTCAGTACCTACATCAGAGAGTTCACCTATGAGTCTAAAACTCAGTAAGGACATAATCAGAATGCAGTGATGCAAAATGCTATGCATGCAGATTTTCAGAAATACAGTGACAGTACAGAACATTACATTACAGTGGCAGAAGAATTAAGTGGAGCTTATAGGGGAACAGGCGGTGCACGACAGGCACAACAGATTTCAGAACAGATTTTCAGTATGCCAGTCCCCGTCTCACACTTAACCTGGTACATTTCAGTCGGATTTTATCTTGTTAGTTTCAAACAGTGTACAGAAATCAGTTTTGCATGGAGTTTCAGTAAAACGTGTATGCATGACATTCTCAGTACCTGAACCTATAACAGCAGACATCAGAAATAACAAGGCATATCGTTAGACAGAAAACAGACAACTCAGAACGTGAACCGAACAGACAACACAGAACACAAACGGAACAGAAGCTATAACATTTCTACCCAAAACTACCCGACAGAACAGGAACCCTAGTACCTCTGTGATGTAGGGCCATAAGGGCCAACCTACGGTTATGAACTTACCTGTTTGCTGCAGAGTTGATGTCCTTGATCGTCTCGGTAATGCACGAACCTGTACATGCACATTCAGGAAATAAACAAGCTGCAAATGCTAACAAATAAGTTGGTAAAATATATTCCAAACTCATTCAAACCCTTAGAAAACAAACCGGTGTGTTTTCATCCAAAAAAAGTGAGTTTTTACCGAACATCATAACCCTCAACTTCAGTAAAAACTCACATTAACCTTGTCCAAGCTTGTTAGCAATAACAGATGTTTACCTTAGAGGAGAAATATAAAGGAACTGAGGAGATCGGAGTAGCTTCGATGGTTGTTTTGTCGACTAGAAGAGGGGATCTAGAGAGGAATACAGAGAAGGAAAAATGCATATGAATGTTCACGTAGAAGGGAGGAGAATAGGTAGGTTTCTCAGCAAGTTATTGCCACTTGACAATCATCCATTGGTTATCTCCCACCAACCTTAATCACTTCCACATTTACCCTTCCATTGGTTTTTAACCAAATTGACTTTGTTTTGTTTTGATTCCACATTAGTTTAGTTCTCCACTAACTATTCCAACAATTCAACCAAAACATACATTGCATTAAATTAATATTGATCCCGCTTATACAGTTCGGGAAAACGATTTCATGGCAAATAAAATGCTGGGTGTTACATTCCACCCACCTTAACAGAAATTTTGTCCTCAAAATTTTCCTATGCAAAGAGGTGAGGATATTGGGCCTTAACATCTTCTTGTCTCTCGCATGTGGCTTCCTCGACATTATGATTTCGCCATAAAACTTTTACCAATGGGACCACTCTGTTGCGCAATACTTTGAGTGAGGTATCCAGTATCTGTATGGGCCTCTCTTCATATGTCAGCGTCGGCATGATATCAAAGTCCACATGTTCCACGATCTGGGTTGGATCTCGTACACATTTTCTCAGCATCGAAACATGGAAGACATTGTGAACTCCATCCATTGACGCTGGCAACTGTAGTCTGTAAGCCATGTTTCCCACACGCTTCAGGATGGGAAAAGGGTTAATGAACCGTGGGCTGAGCTTTTCTTTCTTACCGAATCTCATTACGCCTTGAAAGGTGACACCTTCAAAAATACTTCATCACCCTCAGCAAACTCTAAATCTCTTCTCCGATTGTCTGCATAGCTCTTCTGTCGACTCTGAGCAATCTTTATTCGTTGTTTGATAGCAACTATTACCTCGGACATCTGCTGTAATATCTCAGGGCCGATAAGTTTGGTTTCTCAGACCTCATCCCAACACAACGGGGATCTAAACTTTCTGCCGTAAAGTGCTTCATATGGAGCCATACCAATCGTAGCTTGATAACTATTGTTGTAAGCAAACTCCACGAGTGGCAGATATCTACTCCAAGAAGCATGAAATTCCAGCACGCAGGATCTTAGCATATCTTCTAATGTCTGAATCGTCCTCTCAGATTGTCCATCCGTCTGTGGATGAAATGCAGTGCTGAAGTCCAATCTAGTGCCCAAGGAGCTTTGCAAGCTTTTCTAGAACCTCGATGTGAATCTAGGATCCCGGTCCGAAACAATCGACATCGGAATATCATGCAGTTTGACAATCTCATTAATATATATTTCAGCGTATTGGTCCATGGAGTACATCGTCTTTACAGGAAGAAAGTGGGCTGACTTCGTCAATCTGTCCACTATGACCCAAATGCTATTGTGGCCTTTTGCTGTTCTTGGAAGGCCAACAACAAAGTCCATTGTGATGTTCTCCCATTTCCATTCGGGGATCGGAAGAGGCTGAAGCGTTCCACTTGGTCGTTGATGTTCAGCTTTGACCTGTTGACATATCAAACAAGACTCCACATACTTGGCCACATCATTCTTCATATTCGGCCACCAGAAGTGAAGTTTCAAGTCCTGATACATCTTTGTGCTTCCAGGATGCACAGAAAAAGAAGATGAATGGGCTTCCGACAAGATGTGCTTCCGTAGCTCTTCGTCTTTCGGAACGTACCATCTGTTTTTGAACTTTAGAATTCCATCTCCCGAATAACTGAAATCGGAAGAAGCCATTGGTACCTTGCTCACCATATCAGCCATCTCCTTTGAATTGGTCTGTTGGGCTTCTTTAATGTGGTCCAAGACGGAGGGCCGTAGCGTTAGATTTGCCAGTACGGCCGATAGTTTAGAAACTGCCTCCAGTTCAAACCTCTGAATTTCTGTCCTCAAAGGCAATGAGATGGTAGCTAAGGCCGATTGCACAGTAGACGGCATCCTACTCAACGCATCGGCTACCACATTGGCTTTCCCCGGGTGGTATTTAATTTCAACATCGTAATCTTTCACGAATTCTAACCACCGCCTTTGCCTCATATTCAACTCCTTCTGAGTAAAGATGTACTTCAAACTCTTGTGATCAGAGAACACCTCACATGATTGGCCATACAAGTGGTGTCTCCATACCTTCAGCGCAAAGACAACTGCCGCTAACTCAAGGTCGTGAGTAGGGTAGTTTTCTTCATGGCTCTTCAATTGTCGGGATGCGTATGCTACCACTTTCCCTCCTTGCATTAATACACATCCCAAGCCAATCTTGGACGCATCACAGTACACGTTGAACTTCCCGTCTTCTGTTGGTAATACTAGTAGAGGAGCCGTGGTTAATTTCTGTTTGAGTGTCTGAAAGCTCACTTCACATGCCTCAGACCACCTGAACTTGACGTCCTTCTTTGTTAAGCTGGTCATAGGTTTTGTTATCATGGAGAAGTCTTTAATGAACTTCCTGTAATAACCAGCTAGTCCGATAAAGCTTCGTACTTCGCTTGCATTCCTCGGCTTTGGCCAGTCTCTTACAGCCTCAATCTTAGCCGGATCCACAGATACTCCTTCAGCAGACACCACATGGCCTAGGAAATTAATCCTACTCAACCAGAATTCACACTTTGACAGCTTGGCATATAATTGATGCTGCCTCAGAGTCGATAGCACAATTGCCAAGTGCCCCTCATGCTCGGCCTTACTTCTGGAGTAAACAAGAATGTCGTCGATGAAAACGATTACGAATTTATCCAAGACATCTTGGAATATCCTGTTCATCAGGTCCATAAATGCTGTCGGAGCATTAGTTAACCCGAACGACATCACCATGAACTCATAATGCCCGTACCGGGTTCTGAAGGTGGTCTTTGGAATATCTTCGGGTCTGACCTTCAACTGGTAATATCCGGAGCGCAAGTCAATCTTTGAGAATACCCGAGCCCCTTGTAGCTGGTCAAATAAATCATCGATTCTCGGCAACGGGTACTTATTCTTGATCGTCAACTTGTTCAACTCACGGTAGTCAATACACATCCGTAGGGACCCATCCTTCTTCTTGACAAACAAGACGGGAGCACTCCACGGAGAGAAGCTAGGGCGTACAAAACCCTTGTCCACTAACTCTTTCAGCTGAGTCTTCAATTCCTTCAACTTGATTGGTGCCATACGGTACGGATTCTTCGACACTGGTTCCGCACCTAGGTATACGTCAATTTCAAACTCGATTTCGCGATCAGGTGGCAATCCTGGTATGTCATCTAAGAAAACCTCAGGAAAGTCTCGAACTACCAGAATATTTTGAAGTTCCACCTCACCTTGCCTTCGTACATCTATTACATGGGCCAGAAATCCGACGCACCCTGACTTCATCAGCCGTTGAGCTTTCAAGGAAGATATAACAGGCATACGGTGTTTCTTCGGTACTGCCTGATAAGAGAATTCCACTTCATTCGGGCATTTAAACGACACTAGCCCAGACCTACAGTTGATGGTGGCATAATGTCTAAACAGCCAGTCCATCCCCAGAATAACATCGTAACCTTTCATCCCGATGACGATGAGATTGGCGTATAACTTCTGGTCTCCTACTGACACTATATCACCCCTTACAACCTGCTCGGAGTACGCAAACTCTCTGGACGGTAGCATAATGCTATAGGGCTGATCTGACGATGTACTACGAAACCTCTGTTTAACTACGAAGTCCATGGCCACAAACAAATGTGCGGCCCCCGTGTCCCACAAGGTATAGGCAGGTGCATCACATACTGAAATTGTACCTGTAATTGCTGTGTGCAGATCAGCATCATCAACATCCTCCATCATTGCAAACACTCTCGGCACGGCTTGACCTGCTCTGGTGTCGGGCATTGGGCAATCCCGAACAAGATGGCCTACTTTGCCGCATTGGAAACATTGGCTGGTAGCAAGCCTGCATTCTCCTTTGTGAGGCTTCTGGCACCGCAGGCATAATAGAGGTTGAGGAGTCCCCATTGGTCTCTTTCCTTTGTCTTGATAAAGGATGGCTTCATTGGGCCTCTTAATGCCCCTGTTTTGCTTCTGTTGAGGCTGAAAATTCTGACCTCTTGGTTGTTGTTGTTGCTGAGGAACATTTCGAATAATCCCTTTTGATGAATCTCTTTGTCCCTGGGACTTTATTTCTAAGGCCTCCAGTTGATAAGCTTTGGCCACCACTTTCACATATGGTGCCTCATCGAACCCTCCTGTGGTAATCCCTCGCAGAAGGTCCATCTTTAGCCCTTGAATGAACTGGTGTACTTTGTTCTCATCGGTGGCCATCAGGTGTGTTGCATATCTGGATAAGGACTCAAACTTCTGAACATATTCAGCCACTGACCCATATTGTCGCAGCCGAGAGAATTCAAGCAGCTTTTCCTTCCTCACTCCTCGGTCAAAGTACTTCTCGTAGAAGATCTTCGTGAATCCCTCCCAGCTTAAAGCCACGGTAGTGGACTGCACTGTGTCCCACCAGAATCCAGCACTTTCGGTGAGATAGAACGTGGCACAAATAACTTTCTTGTTGTCTTCCACCTCTGCATAACCGAACATCTTCTCCATTGTTCGAATCCAGGTTTCAGCACGAGTCAGGTCTGTAGACAGTCCATCAAATGAAGGCGGCTGGAGTCGCCGGAACCTATCTCCACTGTTGTCACGTGGGGCATTAGTATGATTGTTGTTTCCGTGGTTATTGTTTCTATCATCTTCTCTGGCCATCATGCGTTCAACCATGCGTGATTGTGCACCCACCAGCTCGGTTAGTCGGTCAATGGCTTGAGATCTTTCGCTTGACTCTTCTTGATGTCCCCTCACCATTACTAAGAAATCCTATAAACATAATAACCTAATTTAATAAACAGAACTTTTACAGAGATTTTAAACACTTACAGTTGGTGGAGCGATCTCACGTGGCGGGTTGCGCAGTCAGACATTTCACAGAATCGGTTTTAAAACCTTGTCTCTCTGATACCACAACTGTGACAGCCCGAAACTGGAACCCGATCGGGATCCGAGATCGGAGCCATCACTCCAGGACAGATAACAGGAAACGGGGACTATTATTTTTTTTTGACATTTAAAACATCACACACAGGAAGAAAACCCTTACGGGAACAGAAGACTGGAAGACGTGAAAATAGGAAATAGAAGGCAGAAACTTATTGAAATTCGAATGCAGGATGCATGGCAGAAAGAATTCAGAATACTTAAAACAGAATCTGAATATCAGTTGTTATTTCGAAACATTAAAACTTCGCAGAGAGAGAATTCTCTGGAGTGGGAAGTAAAACGAGAAAAACAGTAAACAGATTTAAAATCGGAAGACAGTAACCAAACATAACCAATAACGGGGAAACACAGAGAGAGGGAACTCTCTGGGATTTAAGTGAAATGGAACACAGTTAAAATCAGGAGGCAGGAATTATAAGAAAACAGGCTCTGGACGTTTAGAATATCAGGCGAGGTGGAATTCGAAGGGTGCAGGAAGACCTGTAGAAAGAATTTAGGTAACAGTTTTCAATAACAGCAGAGAACCAGAAATGGAGTCGGAAGAATTAGGCGAAAAACTGGCAGAAGACTATCGGAAGACTGGCGGAAGAAGTCTATCGAATGATGTAGTTTGAAGACAGAAGCAGAGATGACGTCAGTCGGTAGATGTTGATAAAACTTGGCGGTAGAAGTGTGCTGACGTCAGGCGGAAGATGCATGACGTCACCGGTGGATGCAGGCATTCAACATAATCGGCAGGAGAAGAAAACAGTGGATGACGTCATCGGAAGATGAAGGCTTAAACTGGGCGGAAGGTGAAAGCTATCGGTGGATGCATATACGACAAAATAGATGACGTCAGACGGTAGATGTGGATGACATCATCGGAAGATGAAGGCTTAAACTGGGCGGAAGGTGAAAGCTATCGGTGGATGTAGTTATTTTAAAAGAACCGGGCAGCGGTGGATGTGAATTTTACAAGTAGCGGTGGATGCGATTTTCAAAACGGGCAGCGGGCAGCGATAGAAGTGAAACACAAGGAAAACATTTCTTAACGGTAGATGCAGGCAGAAGACTCAGCGGTAGATGTAGACAAAATTTCTACCGGTAGATGTAATCGGAAACCATAGTTTTAAAGACAGAATTTACAACTTTTAACAGGAAGACATACGAACAGAGGGCATAAAACAGAACACTTAGAAGTCTCAGATTTCTTCGAACCAGTTCAAAACATGGTTCTTGAACACAACAGAAAGCATGACAAGTTTAAAGAATTTCACTATACATAGAAAGCTCTAATACCAGAGACCATTCGTGTACAGACTACAGAGAATGTTCCAAACTATTTCAGAACACATCAGAACGTAATTCAATGTCAAATACAGTAGAAGCAGAATGCATAAAGGATGTAGACCTTCAATGCCCGATTCTAAACAAGATTGTAAAGCATACTTTACAATTGACAGATACTTTACAATTGACATATTTAAAGAGACAAACTGCATGCATATTCCCAAAACCAGAAATCATCCATGCACAGAATAACAGAAAGTATCCCAAACAATTCCAGAATACTTTAGAATATAACTTAACTGTCAAATACAGCGGTTTTAAAACTTAGACATCAAAATCTTTACATTGTTTCAAAATCTGAGGATCAGTACAGAACCTAACATATATTTACAGAACTTTCACAAAATAGAAGTTTTACAACGAAACCAAGATTTTCAGGAAAAAACTTTACAGGTATAGACTATACTTTAAAAGTTTAAACCTCGGGACAGAACTTTATGCCTGACTGCAGCAACCAATCCCCCATGAGCTCGAGCCATCAACTACATCAGATCATCATTTTGAGGCACAAAGTCCTCAGTTTCAGGTTCAGTACCTACATCAGAGAGTTCACCTATGAGTCTAAAACTCAGTAAGGACATAATCAGAATGCAGTGATGCAAAATGCTATGCATGCAGATTTTCAGAAATACAGTGACAGTACAGAACATTACATTACAGTGGCAGAAGAATTAAGTGGAGATTATAGGGGAACAGGCGGTGCACGACAGGCACAACAGATTTCAGAACAGATTTTCAGTATGCCAGTCCCCGTCTCACACTTAACCTGGTACATTTCAGTCGGATTTTATCTTGTTAATTTCAAACAGTGTACAGAAATCAGTTTTGCATGGAGTTTCAGTAAAACGTGTACGCATGACATTCTCAGTGCCTGAACCTATAACAGCAGACATCAGAAATAACAGGGCATATCGTGAGACAGAAAACAGATAACTCAGAACGTGAACCGAACCGACAACACAGAACACAAACTGAACAGAAGCTATAACATTTCTACCCAAAACTACCCGACATAACAGGAACCCTAGTACCTCTGTGATGTAGGGCCATAAGCGCCAACCTACAGTTATGAACTTACATGTTTGCTGCAGAGTTGATGTTCTTGATCGTCTCGGTAATGCACGAACCTGTACATGCACATTCAGGAAATAAACAAGCTGCAAATGCTAACAAATAAGTTGGTAAAATATATTCCAAACTCATTCAAACCCTTAGAAAACAAACCAGTGTGTTTTCATCCAAAAACAGTGAGTTTTTACCGAACATCATAACCCTCAACTTGAGTAAAAACTCACATTAACCTTGTCCAAGCTTGTTAGCAATAACAGATGTTTACCTTAGCGGAGAAATATAAAGGAACTGAGGAGATCGGAGTAGCTTCAATGGTTGTTTTGTCGACTGGAAGAGGGGATCTAGAGAGGAATACAGAGAAGGAAAAATGCATATGAATGTTCACGTAGAAGGGAGGATAATAGGTAGGTTTCTCAGCAAGTTATTGCCACTTGGCAATCATCCATTGGTTATCTCCCACCAACCTTAATCACTTCCACATTTACCCTTCCATTAGTTTTTAACCAAATTGACTTTGTTTTGTTTTGGTTCCACATTAGTTTAGTTCTCCACTAACTATTCCAACAATTCAACCAAAACATACATTGCATTAAATTAATATTGATCCCGCTTATACAGTTCGGGAAAATGATTTCATGGTAAATAAAATGCTGGGTGTTACAACTACTTTGAGGGGTCAACCAAAACCCAATTTTTACTGTTTCGACGCTTATTGCAAACAAATTTCAACCTTATACTTTCCGATACCTCCCAATTTTTACTGTTTCGACGCTTATTGCAAACAAATTTCAACCTTATACTTTCCGATACCTTTTGTGTGTATTTTATAAATGTTTTCTACGTATTTTTGGCACATTTTCCAACCATTTTCTAGGGTTCGTAAAACCCAAAAATCGAGTCAAAAATTCTTCGAAAAATATTTTAAATTACATTTTAAATGCAGGTTTAGTTAGCCAAGTAGCATATCGAGCCGAGGCGGGTTCGAGGGCGTTACATTGAAAGACCATCATTTAGCCCATCACTTGGCCCACTTTGGGAGGCCTTGCTTGGAGCATTTAGGAGTCATCACATGGAAGAGCACTTGGAGCGCTCATAGCACTTGGACAGGAGCACTTGGACTTGGCTCACTCTAAGAGGTCCATTCTACCATGCATAATTTGGAGCATTACACTTCAGCTTGGGCCCAAGGAGAAAAGGCTCAAAGGAGACCCAAAGCTTGAAGCTTCATCCAAGCAAGCCCAAGTAGAGGAGGCCCAAGAAGGGTGACTTGACAAAATTCCTTTCCTTTGATCATATTAGGCTCGACCCACATGGATTGGTGCCACATGGAAGCATCTCATCCTTCCATGATCCATATCCATTCACTTTTTGGAAACCCTAAATAAACCCTAGGTCTATATATAACATACTTATTGTAATGGTTGGAACCTTTTATTAAATTTGAATAAATTTTGTTTTCTTCTTTAGCATATTTCTTGGAGTACAAGTTTTGTGCCAAAACTGTAAAGGAGTGAGATCTCCATTCATATCCAAGCCTAAAGATTCTTGAATATCTCTTACTCTTCTTCTTTCTCTCTTTGGAGAGCATATATGTTGAAGAAGGCAAACCTTCCCCAAGGTGGTTGGTGTTTCTTTTGGGAAAACACTTTTGCCTCAAAGCAAAATATAAGATAGCTTTGAGGGCCTCCAAAGGGCTATCTTTTACCACGATTTTTCATCTATTTTCGTAAAACTTTTTGCGTTGCCATTGTCACAACTTTTCTTCCTCACACACTTCTCTACATTTCATCTTTTTATTGCATTTAATTTTTCATCCTCATTTTTATATAAATCCGAGAGCACACTATCACCCGAGCACCTTTAGTTCTTTGTGGGTTTTGAGCTAGCTCTTTTTGGGGCTTGGCTCATCAAGGGGTATCAAAGCTTGGAGCTTCCTTTAATCATTTTCCTTGCAAAAAAAAATAATTCAAAGTTTCAGCACAAAATCGGTTTTAAGTGATTCAAAAATCGAGTGAAGAACAAAAGGGTGTTTAGCGCATTTCAAAAACCGGTTTTCTAAAGCTACCGTTTTGTTGATTTAAAATCCAATCTTCATCAGATTTTCTTTCTATTTTTTAGCTCTTTCTCTTCAGATTTTCATCCCCTACTAATCTCTAGTTGACCATTTTTCTGATTAATGAGAGTCGATTGAAGTTTGGAGCACATTTGTGGCCACGGGTGTGGGTGTCACTACCCGATTCTAACTTTCTTTTTTTTACTCTATTTTCTTTTATATTCTGTGTTTTACATTTCCAGCATCATATTCTATGATATAATCTTTCTAAGTGATAATATGACTAACATATTAAGAGTTTTGTCAAAAGTAGGTTAAGTGAGATCGGTTTTGTGCAAACAAGCAACAAAACCCATTTTGGCCGATTCCATATTGTTGATTTGTGTTATTATTGTATTGCTTTTTTATTCTATTTTTATTCTAATCTTAATCTGGGTTTATTTTGAATATATTGTGGTTGTCATTGTGAAAAAATTTGGTTGTTTGATTAAGAAATTGAACCGGTCAATTTTATGCATTAAGTTGTCCATAAGGTGTTTGTTTAAATGCCCTATTTAAAAATTTGAATTTTATCTTTGTGGAATCTGCTTTAATTGACTAATAAGCACCTTAGATTTTAAGTATATGCATGATATAATATGTTCTCAAACTTAGTTTCCATGCTAATTGAGTTTTAGAGCATTAAAGTGTCAATATAAGTCAAAAAAAAAAATTCTGCTTGTTAGTCGAATTTGATTCATATTTTACACTTGAAAATCCATCAAATTTAATTGCACATCTTGCTATATTGGATTTCCATTGCATTGTGCTAAAGTTATATCACATAAGTAACGCAAAAGGTAATCAAATTTTGTAGGAATTAATCTATTTTTGGCTTGGCTAAAATCAAAACTAAAAACTGTTTTTTTTTTTTATGTTAAATAGAATTGTGGCTTATTTGGATTTCAAATTCACTAAGCTTTAGCATGATCTTTGCATGAATATTGTTATAGTGACTTAGTATTAAAGTTATAAGACTTAATTAATTCATAAAGTCACTAAATTTGAGAAGATAATCAATTAATTTAAGCATGCCTAGAAGGTGTTTGTAATAATGTCCCAATCAATTTTATGTTTTATTTAAATTTTTTATTTCTAGTTAAGTTTTTGCATCTAGTTTTGAATTAGGCGTTCCTAATATTTAATTAGATAATCATATCCCATTTTTCCCATTAAGTAATCAACTTAAATTATTTTAAAATAAATTAAATTAAATTTAAATTTTTAAAAAAATTTAATTCAAATTTCAAATTTTCAAATTTCCCTCAAAAACTCCTAAGACTTAAAGTTAATACATTTCCTATCCTAAACTTTAAGTACTTCAACACTTAATGTAATTATTCTTTCCTAAGCTATAAATGGTGAAAACGAGGAGTGGTATCATTCAAGATCTCCTACGAAACATGGAAACCAACCAAGGTAAAGAGGTACCCTCAGCCAAACCCTCCACCGATCAAGAGGGTGAATCAAGCATGCAAAGTCAAATCGAAGGCTTGATTAGAGCGGTGACTTCCCTAACCCAACGAGTTGAGGACATAGACTTAAGATTTAATCAATCCAACGAACAAAGACCACACAACAACCATAGGAACATCCATTATAGGAAAACCTCCCTAGAAACCCCAATCCAACGAAGGATGCAACACTCCCATGGAAGAAATCCTCAACAAGATCCTCGAGATCACCAAGAGAAAGATGAATGGGTTGAAAGACCCCGAAGAAGAAATCCTCACCAAGATCCTCGAGATCACCAGGAGGATGATGAATGGACTGAACGCCCAAGAAGAAGAAGATTTTGAGGATATGACTGTTCGGAAGATGATGAATGGACGTTGGACGAAGAGGACAATTACTGTCCACGTAGCCATAAAGATGACCACGATCTACGAAATGCCAAATTGTCTATCCGCCTATCAATGGGACATGTGACTGAAACACATTCATTGATTGGGTAGACAAAGTTGAAAAGGTCTTTGAATGCCATGACTACTCCAAAAGAGTGAAGATCCAGTTGGTCTCTCTCGAGTTATCGGGCCACGCCGCACTATAGTGGACCAGTCTCAAGGCCAAGAGGTTATTAGAGTATGGCTATTCCATCACTACATGGATGGAGATGAAAGCCCTCATGAGAAGGAGGTTCATACCAAAGCACTACAAGCATGAGCTTTACCAACAATTACACAACCTCCGGCAAAATAATCAAACTGTTGACGAGTACCTCGCGAAATTCAAGACACTTAAGATGCGTTGTGGATTAGGCGAGCCTTAGGAGTAAGTGTAGGATCGGAATTGTCTAAGAGGGGGGTGAATTAGACTTTTTAATTTTAATTTCAGTTCAACCTAATTTCTCTCCTTGATTAAACTTATAGATTTAACACAAGTAATCAAATAATGTAAAGAGAGAGTGAGAGAAATTTGACACCAGTATTTTTACGTGGTTCGGCCAAACTGCCTACGTCCACGCTCCAAGGCTCCCCCTTGAAGATTCCTTACTTCTCCTCAACGAGAAACTCTGATCGAACTTACGGGCTTCGATCTACAGCCTTACACAATCCTGGATTGAACTTTTCGCGGGCGTCAATCCACTGCCTTATACAGATTTGAGTTTGTAAAATATTAAGCTCACTCTACAACCTCACAAGATGAATCTCAAGTTAGGATTAAGAGATGTAGAGAAAAATACAGAGAGTTGAACTTTCGCAGCTAGGGCTCAGAATTCAAATTTGGCAAAAGTTCTTCCTTCGTGCTCTGAGCTCAGCTTATATACTCTGTATTATTTTTGCTTCACCGAATTGAATGCTTCTACTAGAAATGGATAAAAGTTACCGTTGGGAAGCATCCGTACTGAAAGCAGATATCCGTTGCATTTAGAGTCGCTGTTCGTCGTCGCCATTAAAACTCTGGAGTTAATGTTGAAAACGACGTCAATGTAGCTTCGCGGCTAATTTGAATTCTGGCGGAAGACAAAACTGTTTTATAGTCTTGAACCACCGTCGGAAGATGCAACATGAGAATCTTGAACCGGCATCGGATAAGAGAGCGTTAAGCATTTGAACCGGCAACGGATAAGACATTGTAAAAACACTGTCGGATGATTAAATCGTAGATGTCTTCCGCCTTTGTCGTTTAGTGACTGAAAGTGTATTCTGCTTTACTCATCCGTCTTGTCGTTTAGCGAGTGGTGGAGTACTTCGTTTTGCTTATCCGCCTTGTCGTCTAGTGGCCGGAAGAGTAATCCCATTTACTCATCCGCCTTGTCGTTTAGCGAGCGGTGGAGTACTTCGTTTTGCTTATCCGCCTTGTCGTCTAGTGGCCGGAAGAGTAATCTCATTTACTCATCCGCCTTGTCGTTTAGCGAGCGGTAGAGTACTTCGTTTTGCTTATCCGCCTTGTCGTCTAGTGGCCGGAAGAGTAATCCCATTTACTCATCCGCCTTGGACAATAAACGCAACTCCGCTCTTGTCATTTTGTAACCGGTAGACTGATTCACTTTGTTAAACACGTTTCAGCTCTGTACACTTAAACATAAGCATTAAATACTAAAATACCCTTCTTAAGGGTATCTCCAACAGATTAAAAACATAATTCATAATTCTCATTTAATAAACATAATCAAATTATATTATCATATAAACACATCATCAAAAACAAATTTAGACTTAAACATCATTTAAGTCAACAGTAAGAAGTGGCTAGGTTCATTCGTGGACTTAATAGAGATATTGGCGACGTTGTGGAGTTGCAACAATTGGAGACCATAGATAACGTCATCCAACTAGCTCTCACCGTTGAAAGGCAACTCAAGAGAAAGAAAGCAAGACATTATCCTTCTAAATTCACACCTAGGCCCCAAAATTTCAACAAGACTACCACTACTACAAGTAATGAAGAAAATAGGTCTTTTAACCGTAATTGGCCCACTAAGGAAGTTAGTAGTTCGACAAAGCCTGTAGATAAGGCCCTAGTCAACAACCCCACTACTCAAAATGCACGTGAAGTCCAATGCTACAAATGTTTGGGAAAATGCCATTATGCCAAAGAGTGCACTAATAGAAGAGTAATGGTGATAAAAGAATCCACTGACGAGTGGGAGAGCAAGGACGACGATGGTCAATACAACATGGAAATAGATGAGGAGATCAAAGAAAAGAGTGGCATCGATGGTGATAATTGTCCACCTCAAGGCAGACCTCTACTTTTAGTAATTTGATGAGCACTTCTAACCAATGATACAATAGAGGAATGCCAAAGGGAAAACATTTTTTATAGTCGTTATGAAGTTAACGAAAAAGTGTGTTCCCTTATAATTGATGGTGGAAGTTGCGTGAATGTTGCTTCGTAAGAAATTGTCAACAAGCTAGGCTTGTAAACGGTCAAACACCCTCAACCATACAAGTTGAAATGGTTGAATGATAGAAATGGCATAAAGGTGAGCGAACAAATAACCATTGATTTCACCATTGGCAAGTATAAGGACTTGGTCCTTTGCGATGTAGTGCCAGTGAAGGCGAGCCATCTTTTATTTGGATGGCCATGGCAATTCAACCGTTAGGCGACCCACGATGAGTTTCTCAACAAGTAAACTTTGGAGTTCGAAGTAGAACAATTAAATTACTACCTATAACTCCTGAGCAACTAGCACAAGACCAAGTAATCCGTTAAAGAGTGAAAAACAAGGAAACCTTTCTGATGTTTAAACATGAGTTAAGAGCCTATTCCACACAAAGACACTACGACATCAATTGGTATCAAAACCCTCTTTTTGAAGTAGTATCCGCTCTGTGACCTTCAATAATAACCAACGAACTTTGAGAAGAGGCGGTGAATGAAATAGAAAAGCCTTACCTTTTGAATGAAGAGTCAATATGGCATTTGCCCTATCAAGGCAAGAAGAATTTTTGTGGAAAGAGCATCTTTGGGATCGGTAATATGATCATTAGTCCATTGTATTTCGCCCAAAGAGTTGATGATAGGTTCACCATTTTTAAAAGGCTAGCCAGTGGTCAAAATGGTATAAGGAAGATATCTCACATGTAGGATTCTAGTACTGTCAAAAACTTCACTCCACCACCCAACAAATGCCCTTCGACGTAATTTTTGAATTCTATCCTCCCATCCTTACCAACAAACTCTATGGAAAGACCACCCAACCACCCAAAATTTGGAAGTTATATCAAGAATACTATTGGTGGTTGAAATGATTTCAACTCTATTTGCTAATGGAAGACTATACACTGGACGCATTCAAATTCAAGCGCTTAAAGAGTTTTGATGAAGCCAGTGGATCGAAATTTGGAGGAGACAACTTCAAGAAGAAGTCAGCCAACGGATTTGAGGTCAAATCCTCAAATCACCCAGAGAGGATGAAATGCCTAAGGGTCCAATAACTCAAAAACCCAACAAAGGCCCAAACTTTATTTAGTCTCCCTACTCATTATGTGTTTTCTTTTGTAGGTGTTGATCTCGTTGAAGATGCGGCATAAGAGCCTAGCTTGACGGACATAGATCACTCCCTTCATCTTTTGGCATGGAGCAACCCCGTGGAGAGCTTGTAATATATTGAAGACAACATTAGAACACCAGTTGGAGAATCAAAAGTCAGAATTTGTCTTCCTGGGACAATTCTATGTAATTTAGCCTTTTCTTCTTTTTTTTTGGGCAAATCTAGGCCTTTAGTTACGCTTTCATCACTACTTAGACTTAGTTATTATGGTGGCTTGATTTTGGTTGACCATCCATTGGCTCTCACATTGAAGGACCATCATTTGGCCCACTTTGGGAGGCCTTGCTTGGAGCATTTAGGAGTCATCACATGGAAGAGCACTTGGAGCACTCGGAGCACTCGGAGAAGAGCACTTGGACTTGGCCCACTCTAGGAGGTCCATTCTACCATGCATAATTTGGAACATTACACTTCAACTTGGGCCCAAGGAGAAAAGACCCAAAGGAGACTCGAAACTTGAAGCTTCATCCAAGCAAGCCCAAGTAAAGGAGGCCCAAGGAAGGGTGACTTAACAAAATTCCTTTTCTTTGATCATATTGAGCTCGGCCCACATGGATTGGTGCCACATGAAGCATCTCATCCTTCCATGATTTTCCCTCATCCATGGCCCATATCCATTCACTTTATAGAAACCCTAAATCAACCTTAGGTCTATATATAACATACTTATTGTAATAGTTGGAACCTTTTGTCAAATTTGAATAGAATTTCGTTTTCCTTTTGAGCATTGCTCTTTGAGTCAACGATTTGTGCCAAAACCGTGAAGAAGTGATATCTCCATTGATATCCAAGTCTAAAGATGCTTGAATATCTCTTACTCTTCTTCTTCCTCTCTCTTTGGAGAGCATATAGGTTGAAGAAGGCAAACCTTCTCCAAGGTGGTTGGTGTTTCTTTTGGGAAAACACATTGCCTAAAAAAAAAACATAAGATAGCTTTGAGGGCCTCCAAGGGGCTATCTTTCACCACAATTTTTTTATCTATTTTCGTTCATCTTTTCACGTTTCCATTGTCACAACTTTTCTTTCTCACACACTCCTTTACATTTCATCTTTTTATTGTATTTCATTTTGACTTCATCTTCATTCTCATTTTTACACAAATCCGAGAGCACACTATCACCCGAGCACCTTTAGTTGTTTGTGGGTTTTGAGGTAGCTCTTTTTAGGGCTTAGCTCATCAGTGTGGGTGTGTGGTTATTCATTTGGTCTGTAAAAGACTGTATACACACTTTGTTCTTTATTGGATTTTATTATATTCTGAGTGTGTTGATTGATTGCATTGGAAGACAACGGCGTATGTCACCGACGGTGTCAAAGTTTTCCTTGAGATATTCATTTAAACTCAGTCTCGGAAGGAGGTTGCTTGGAACTTGGGATGAATTTTGATCGTGGGTAAGGGGATGGAGGTTTGCGACCATATAATGCCTTGAAGGAGGTAGTTTGAGTTGCGCCCTGAAAAATTGATATTACACCAATATTTGGCCCAACGTAACCAACGAGTCCACTGTTGTGGCTGATCTAATATAAAACACTGTAAATAAACTTCCAAATACCAATTTAAGACCTCCCTTTGACCGTCAGTTGGAGAATGGTATGCTGAATTCATTATTAATTTAGTCTGTTGAAGCTAAAAAAGCTCTTGCCTAAATTTACTAATAAAAATTTGGTCTCGATCGCTTACAATAATGAGGAGGACCATGTAAATAAACAATTTCATTGTAGAATAGCCCAGCCATGGACTTCGCCTTATATGAGTGCTTAAGAGGAAAAAAATTAGCAAATTTTGTGAGTCTATCAACTACAACTAATATTACTTCAAAGCCAAACGATTTTAAAAGTCCTTAGATAAAGTCTAATGAGAATTCCTCCTAGACTTGATCCAGTATCAAATGTGGTTGTAGTAATCTTGCTGAGTGAGAGAACTCCGTTTTATTATGCGGGCACACTAAACAGTTTGAAACGAATCTTTGTACATCCTTGGTCAACCCCTCCCAAAACACATTGGCTCCAATTCTTTTATGGGTACAGAGAATGCCATAATTTCCCCTGTGGGTGAGGAGTGGAACTCCAAATTTATTTGCTTCAGTGAAGAATTTGGTGGAATAAAAATTCTGCCTTTATATAACAAGACCCCAATTTGCTAGGAAAACTTGGGATCGTGATTGGTACCCTCTTGTATAGACTTTCTCAATACTTGGAATTCTTTTTTTCAATAAATGGGTAAGTGGTCGAGCGATGACTCCATAATTCTCATCTTCGGACTCAACCTCATGGACACTATTTTTGTGCCTCAAATAGTGGATTAAGGATTGAAAAAAGAAACATTTTCACATTTAGAATGAACTTGCCTTCATGTAGTCTCGCCAAAACAATTTGTAAATAGTTATCGTCTGGTATTGTCAATTTATTCAATTCTCAATAGTGTAACACTCGAAAAATTTATCAGCTTAGTAATTACGTAACGCATCATATCCTTTAGTTAATTGATTTTATGCCAATAATAAAATGTTATTAGGAAAATAAACTCAAAGTTTAAAAATAATTTTGATTGAAGTAAAAAGAAAGTAAAATTTGGTGAGTCAAACTTTCCAAATGTTGAAAAGTCAAACTCTCATGTTTTACGTGAGATATATTTACGTGAAATAGAAATGAAGGGGAAGGTTTGGTTTTATAAAATTCAACTTAGAGAGAGTGAGGGAGAGTAATGATGAAAGTATGGTGGTGGCCAAAGGGATGGAAGACACCTAACCATTTTTGTTTGGGTTTATCTCTTAAGTAATGAAGTGTTAGTTTTTTTTTGACATGACTCTTCCCTCTTTTTCTCTCCTACGACCTCTCTCTTCTCCCTCTCCATTTTCAGCAAGTTCCACACAAAAGCCCTACCAATTCTCAAGATTTTTCAAGGTAAGTTAAATATTAGTTTTAGTGTATGCAAGTTAGGGTTTTATATGTATAAGTGGGTTGATTTTGTTGAGCTTTGAGGATGTTTGGTAAACCCTAACTATTTGTACGAAATTTCCATCTTTGGATGCTAGATTCTCTTTATTTGGATGCTTATTGAAGTTATGAAAATATGTTGATGGTTGTATTGGAAAAGGTTTGATGATTGGTTGAAAGTTTGATGAAAACTGAATTTTTTGGTACTGTGCCATTGGTGTTGGTTTATTAAATGGATCTTACCATGAGAAACTAGACACCTTAAAGTTTATATAGACTTTTGAATCATTGAATTCGGACAAGTATTGAATTTATTGTGAATTTTTGAAGTTTGTTAAAAATTTGATGAAAATCTGGAATTTTGAATTAGGCATAAGGCAGGTCCGGTTTTTCATTAATTTGGCTGAGCTAATGATGTTGGTTTGATAAATGAATTTTACCATTAAAAATTGGACATCCTAAGGTTTACATGACAATTTGAATTATCAAATTTAGACATATATTTGATTTGTTGTGAATTTTTGAAGTTGGATGATTATATGATTGAAATTCTGAGATTTTGGTTTAAATGTAATTCAAATTGAATTTCTATGTTGATGAGCTACTTTGCTGAAACACTAGGATTGATTGAGATTGAATTATGCACTTATATTGGAGGTTTGATTCCAAATTGTATAATGTTTATGTTTAGATTTTAAAGTTTTCAAGAGTACGGGTACGTTGGTTAATTGGATAAGGAGACGAGATAAGTAGTTTACGCATGTGCGATGCCTTCGAGCCTACATCACAGATCGCTATGTTTATGTGCATGTTTATTGTAGGTTTGTTATGTCATTCATCATGTTTTTAATGCATAAGAATATAATTTTTTTGGGGTAAATATCACTTTTACCCTGCAAAGATATTAACAAGTTGCAATTTAAAGTTTTTTTTGTTAATAAGGTCGTCCTTAACGCATGTATTTTTAACAAATTAACCTTTGGCGGGCAATCGATCTCGAAGAACGGCTGCCCGATCTTGAATTCTTACGTGGTTCTGGATATTTCTTCTGGATTGGGCGCTTGCTCTCGAAGGAATAAACGCTAGTTTCATAAGTGACGAGGGAACGGACACCCGTTCTTGAAGAACGAGTGCTCGGTCCAAAAAACATACCAAATGATATAGGATTAGCCAAAAAAAATTACAATACAAGCAACATATCATGAAACGTAATATGCAAAGTGTAAAATCCGTCAAATTTTAGTGGTTGTAAAATTTCAATAATTTTTTCGCGAATTTTAAGTATAAATTGTGGCCCCATTTCGTTGATTTTTGAAAAGTGAGGACGTACGAAATTTATGGTCACTTATGCCCCGTATGTAAAATTTAAGAGAATTATTTGGTAAAAATTCAAATCGAGAAACGAAACGTTAAATGAATTTAGTATAAATTAAATGAAATTGAGAGAAATTAAATATAAGAAATTAATTAAATTAAATTTTTTTTTTTTTTAAAACAATCAGGTTTTCTTTGAAAACCTGACTATTTTCTTTTGTCGGCAGAAACACCCGCAGAGAGAGAGAGAGAGAGAGAGAGAGAGAGAGAGAGAGAGAGAGAGAGAGAGAGAGAGAGAGAGAGAGAGAGAGAGCCGATCGTGAGGGAGAAATCGCTGACGCTGGAACGACTTTCGTTCGTCGTGATCTTGGTGTCAAAACGTTCGTCTCGAAGTGTAGATCAACGTTGGCGAAGAGAGTTTTTGAAGGTAAGTTCTCTATCTCCTGATTTTTAGTCATAAAGTTTCGGGTTTTTGGGGTTTCTTCAATCTGCGATTTAGGGTCGATTTTTTTGTGTTGTTGATAGGAATCGACTGAAAGAGGAACAAGAAACGTGTTAAAATCGAGTTTCGGCAAAAAACAGGTTAGAAAACGTGATTTTTTTGGCGCTGCAGGGTCGCCAGCGTGCCGTCGGCATTCGGCTGTCGATGGCCGAGTCAACTCGGCTGTGGGCTGGGTCAACTCGGGCACTGGGCTGAGTTGACTCGGGCCCCAGGCCGAGTTGGGCCGGTTGAGTTCAGCCAAGCCCGACCAGACTTCGGGCCAGGCTGGGCCCAGACCAAACGGTCTTTTGGGCCGGGTTCGACGTAGGTCCATCATGCCGAGTCTGACCCGAGCTCAGCTGGGACGACTTGTCCGAATGAGACCGATCCGACCAGGACCAACCCGAACCGGTCTAAACCCGAATCGGCCCCACCCAAACCTGGCCAACTTAAACCGGTCCGACCCAAACCGATCCGGTCCGTCATGGTCAACTGTTGATTTTTATTGTTGACTTTGATCGTTAATCGTTGACTTTGACTTTTTGACCAAAAGTCAACTTGAGCTGTTTGGGCTAGTTTTTGTTCCGGTTCGCATTTTATATCGTTTCTAAACCCCTATTGGGCTTTGACGTGGTTCTTCCCTTGTGTTTGTTTTCCAGAGTGGAGGATTTTGCTAGGTTCGAAACGATTGCCGAATATCCACCGGCTGCCAAGGTTAGGAGGACTCGCCTCACAGGTATGAGTTATTATGCTTATGACGTTATACCTAGCCTCGCATGCACATGCACATGCACATATATTATTTTTGGTGGCATATCACCCGTATGGATGTTGGCATTTTTCATCGGCATGAGTAGTTTGTATTATTGTGGCAAGTATGATTTTTTTCTAATTCATACTGCCTAGTGGATTTGAGAAGCCATGTTTTACTCGCCTTTGACGACGGGTTGTATTTGAGAGCTTGTTTATGAGATTGATCATGTTTGGCATGCAGATGGTTTTATACATGCATTTGATTTTATTCATGCATTGGTTTTCTGTTGTGTCATTTGAAGTTTTGATACTAGAGACAACCGTCTGGCACTCTTAGCAGGGCCCAGCTAAGAGTATCAGGGGGTTTTGCCAAGTTGTAGCGGTACTCCCCGCTTATGGAGATGGACTCTGAGCTATGATAGTCCAGCAGTACTCCCCGTTTATGGAGATGAACTCTGAGCTATGCTAGTTCAGCGATACTCCCCGCTTAAAGAGATAGATTGTGAGATATGCTAGTCCAGCGGTACTCCCCGCTTATGAAGATGGACTCTGAGCTATGCTAGTCCAGCGGTACTCCCCGCTTATGGAGATGGACTCTGAGCTATGCTAGTCCAGCGGTACTCCCCGCTTATGGAGATGGACTCTAAGCTATGCTAGTCCAGCGGTACTCCTGATTGATAAGTCCACTATGTGGTCCCCTTGAGCCCAAGGTTGAGTGGTTGTTTGTTCCTCCTGATGTGCTCTAGCGCATGTCTCGGTGGCCCAGGGTTGAGTGGTTGTTTGTTCCTCCTGATGTGCTCTAGCGCATGTCTCGGTGGCCCAGGGTTGAGTGGTTGGTTGTCCCTCCTGGTTGATCCTGATTGATAAGTCCACTGGGTTGTCCCCTTGAGCCCAGGGTTGAGTGGTTGTTTGTCCCTCCTGGTGTGCTCTAGCGCGTGTCCCGATGGCCCAGGGTTGAGTGGTGGGTTGTTCCTTCTGGTTGACCTGAATTGATAAGTCCACTGTGTGGTCCCCTTGAGCCCAGGGTTGAGTTGTTGTTTGTCCCTCCTGGTGTGCTCTAGCGCATGTCTCGGTGGCCCAGGGTTGAGTGATTGGTTGTCCCTTCTGGTTGATCCTGATTGATAAGTCCACTGGGTGGTCCCCTTGAGCCCAGGGTTGAGTGGTTGTTTGTCCCTCCTGGTGTGCTCTAGCGCGTGTCCCGATGGCCCAGGGTTGAGTGGTGGGTTGTTCCTTCTGGTTGACCTGAATTGATAAGTCCACTGTGTGGTCCCCTTGAGCTCAGGGTTGAGTTGTTGTTTGTCCCTCCTGGTGTGCTCTAGCGCGTGTCTCGGTGGCCCAGGGTTGAGTGGTTGTTTGTCCCTCCTGGTTGATCCTGATTGATAAGTCCACTGTGTGGTCCCCTTGAGCCCAGGGTTGAGTGGTGTTTGTCCCTCCTGGTGTGCTCTAGCGCGTGTCCGGTGGCCCAGGGTTGAGTGGTGGGTTGTTCCTTCTGGTTGACCTGAATTGATAAGTCCACTGTGTGGTCCCCTTGAGCTCAGGGTTGAGTTGTTGTTTGTCCCTCCTGGTGTGCTCTAGCCCGTGTCCCGGTGACCTAGGTTTGAGTGGTTGGTTGTTCCTCCTGGTTGACCCGAATTGATAAGTCCATTGTGTAGTTCCCTTGAGCCCAGGGTTGAGTGGTTGTTTGTCCCTCCTGGTGTACTCTAGTGCGTGTCCCGGTGGCTCAGGATTAAGTGGTTGGTTGTCCCTCCTGGTTGATCCTGATTGATAAGTTCACTGTGTGGTCCGCTTGAGCCCAAGGTTTAGTGGTTGTTTGTCCCTCCTAGTGTGCTCTAGTGCGTGTCTCGGTGGCCCAGGATTGAGCGGTTGATTGTTCCTCCTGGTTGATCCTAATTGATAAGTCCACTGTATGGTCCTCTTGAGCCCAGGGTTGAGTGGTTGTTTGTCCCTCCTGGTATGCTCTAGCGCGTGTCCCGGTGGCCCAGGGTTGAGTGGTTGGTTGTCTCTCCTGGTTGACCCGAATTGATAAGTCCACTGTGTGGTCCCCTTGAGCCCAGGATTGAATCGTTGTTTGTCCCTCTTGTTGTGATCTAGCGCATGTCCCGGTGGCCCGTGGTTGAGGGGTTGGTTGTCCCTCTTGGTTGAACCGGACTAATAAATCCTGTAACTCCCAGTTCTATCGGACCAATTCTCTATTCTTTTTAAATTAATGGCACACTTTTAATGATAATAATAAAAGTAGGGTTAATTGATGACTAGGCAAGGGCATAAGGGTAATTGGAAATTTAAAAATGGATAACCTATTTAAGGAAAGAGGTTTTTGGTTTAATGCACTGTGGCCGCAACTATTCCCTATTTTTCCTCTTTCGGTCTTCAGCTCAAGCAGCAGAGCTCTCTAGGCGATTCTCTTGCCCGATTCTCTTTCAACCTAGGTAAGGTTTTTCCTCGTTTTTCTTGTATTTTAGCAGTTAGGTAACTGAGGGAGTTCAATGTGAGAAATTTCGAGGATGCTGTGATTGAGAGTAGGTTCAGGTTTTGGGGATAAATGGGAATGCACGGGTAGCATGGTTTCAAACTGTTTTCTTCAAACTTCTGATTGATTCTTGGTGAAGTTTAGTGAATGTTTGATTAATATACTGTTATGACTTTAGGTGAGCGAGCTTCTAAGTAGCTTACAGCCGAGCGATTTCCAGGAGACCAGGTAAGTGAAGTATGCATGTGCCTTTGGGCCTACATCACAAAACAGTAGGATTATGTTTGCTTGAATGTGTTTGTATGTCATGCATCATGTTTTGAAAGTATGCGAAAATGAATTTACATGAAATGGCATGGTAAAGAATGAACAGACTGTGACAGATAAGTTGTTAAGGAAACTAATCCGCCCCTTAATCAAGAGTGAGGATGTATGACTTTGGGAGAAGTGATCCGACTCCCAATTTCACAGGGGGATCTGAACAGTTGTTAAGGGAACTAATCTGCCCCTTAATCAAGAGAGATGATGTATGACTTTGGGAGGAGTGATCCAACTCCCAATTTCACAAGGCGATCAGATCAGAAACGAATGCATATGCAACTGAGATAAGAAAGTAGAAACTGCATGTTTAGGAATTTATGTTTCAGCATTTCATTTCATTACTGCTTTACTTACTTAGCATTAGGCTAATAGATGAGTTTTATGATGTAGGTGAAGAAGTGATAGCAGGTGTGTTCTCTGAGTTTGCTGAGAACTAGGCAGGTTTGAGGGGTACATTCGTGCATCGATCTGGCAACTGGTGGGGCGGTTTAACTGGTGTCAATGGATGAGAAGGTTTATTGAACCATGATTTAATTTAAGTAGGTTGAGAGTTTTTTTTTTATGACAGTAATAGTTTTGATATTTTGAATTCAATTTGAGACTTTTCTGATAATGATACTCAGTTGTTTTTTTTTAATAGTGGTTTTTACCAAAGTTTGGAGTAATACACAAATCTAAATAGTTTTGAACGATTTTTAGTAAAATGCTCAAGTTCTTTTGGTAGTCAGAGTTTTCTTTGTGTAGAGTGAAAATGCTGATAAGCTGCTATATTGAGCTGTTGTTCTGTTGCCTACTGGTAGATGTTAGATGAGTAAATAGTCCGGCTGACGTCATCGGATGATGTCTTAAGTAAAAGCCATCGACGATGTCTTCAGTAAAAGTCATCGGAAGATGTGTTTAGAAAATGTGTGTTTTTGGTCTATCGGTATATGATATCTATCGGATGATGTGAGCAGGAGTCGCTTGTCGTTTTGTGAACGGTGTGTGTGTGAATAAAAGTTTCTCGTCGTTTAGTGATCGGAAGGTGTGAGGAAAAGTCTTCTTGTCGTTTAGCGATCGGAAGGAGTGAGAAGAAGCTTCTTGTCGTCTAGCGATCGGTAGATGCGGTTGTTCTATCGGTGGATGTGTTCTGTTTTCTTTTCTTTTTACTGTCTTCAATATTTTAATTATTTAATAAGTATTGTTTTTATACGATGATTTTCCGCTTCAAGTTTTAATGTTTTAAAAGTCAAATTTTGATCATTTAACGAAATTTTAAATTTTCTCAAAAAGATATAGTTCGGTTCGACGTTGTGTGTGGCGAACCGGGTTCAGAAAAACTCGGGTCGTTACAAGTCCATTGTGCGGTTTCTGCGTTGGCCCACGGTGAGTGGTTATTGGATTCCTCCTAGCTTTGTAAGTCCATTGTTCGGTTTCCGCAATGGCCCACAGTGAGTGGTTGTTGAATCCCTACTGGTTTAGTAGGTCCATTGTGCGGTCCCCGCGATCTCCATGGTGAGTGGTTATGGGATCTCTCCTGGTTGGTGTCTTTTGTCTTCCTCTTACGAGACCATACCTAGTGTTATCCCTGCCCTTCTGGGGGGTATAGCTCGGATAATCCTAGCGTGACTTTATTTTGTTTGTCTATACGCCTCATTATGTAGAATAGTGGTAGGAATAACATCCTATACTGAGTTTGTCACTCATCCTATCGACTTTCCCTTTTCAGGTAAAGGAAGAAAGTGAGCTCTGTTCGTGCTGGATTTTTCTTCGAGTCTCACATTTTATTTCTACCACTTTGTATTATATAGAAACATATTTGAGATTGTACTGTACTTTGGCATGTAATTCTATTTATTTATCTTGTATTCTTACTATTATTTATACTATCATGTTTGTTACTTCGAAGAGGTCCTGGATCAGTGTGAAAACCGCCCTCAGCCTTAGGTTAGACGGTGGACCTCTCCGAGGTTGATCGTTTAACCTGTGTTTCTATTAGGCCATCTCTCGGGTCGTGACACAAAGTTTCGTAGTTTTTCAAAATTTGTAAGATTTATTATAATTATTTCGTAAAATTTATGTAAATAATTATAATAAATCGTGAAAATGATGAATAATCACGAAAATTTGTGGACTATGTTGTAACACCTGTCTTTACGGGATATTAATATTTTAATATAAATGGCATTTTTAGTAAATATGTCGAATCAAACCCATTTTATGAAAAGAAAGCGTTATTACGATCCTAATAATTAATATGGAACTTAAGAAAATTTTGAGAATTTTAAGAGTCGTAACGCTAATTTTACGAGAATTACGTTTCTCGTAATATAAAAGGTATTTTGGTAAAAATAGTAAACGAGGTTCGTTTTGCGAACAGACCATTTTAATAGAACCCTAGTAATCAGTTGGATTTATTGGTGAAATAAGGAGATTTGAAGAAACCGAATCACTAGCTAAATAACGAAACAAATGACGAAACAATTAGAAAATCAAAAAAGGGCAAAATGGTAATTTGCCGGGTCAATTTTTATAAAAATTACACATTTCTCTTTCTTCCTCATTTTCTCTCAGCGTGAACCAGAAGCACTCCCTCTCTTGGCGACGATTTCTTCTCCTCTCACGGCGTTCTCCTCTCCAACGACGATTCGTCCTCTGATCGTCTCGTTTTCTTCACGTTTTTTTCCCCAAACTCGATTCTAGGTAAGGTTCTATGGTTTTAAAAAGTTTATTCGTCAGTTTCGGGTCGTTTAACTGTTAGAGTTTCGTTTAGGGTTTTGTGAAAAATGTGATTTAGGGTTTGAAATTGATAGGTTTGTCGTAGTTGTGAATATGACGAACGTATTGAGCGTTATTGGACGAAGTTATATCGATTTGTGAGAAATGTAAAAGTTCAAGAATTTTAGGCGTTTTTGGAAAAACTAGTTAATGATTAGGTGTCGTGCGTGAATTGCTCGATAAAATGTCTCAATAAGCTAAATAAGAATATTAGGAAATTTCTTTAATTAAGGGTTTCGTTAGTTTAGAAGTTTAACGGCTTAAAAACACAATTTTTGTGACGATGGTTATGTATTACCTTAGGTGAACGACGCTCGTGGACGGAGCTCAGTGCGCTACGGACGACAGGTAAGTTCTCGTGACTTACTAGGGCTGATTGGCCTATACCGTACGTCGAAGTCGCGTCAAGGATCATTGATGAATTGCTTGTTTATATGCTTTGGTTGGGTAGTTAAGATTAGTTCTTTTATAGGTTATGCTTTTTATTGTCTTGATGGTATATATGTTGAATGTTATGTTATGCACGTGTTCATGCATCATGGTTTTTAAATGAGCATAGAAAAATGAACTTCCGCACGATGTTTTCATGAAAAGAGATGTGGCCCGAAAGGGGCCTATTCATCTATTGTGTAGGCACAAAGGGGTCTGTCACAATACCACATCGCCTGAAACTAAATGAATCTACGTAACATGTTATCTGGTCATGCGAGGTGGGGCTCAGGCATGACTGTTGTATATGTGACCATGTACCCGCCCCCTCCCCTCCGCTAGATAGAAAGGGTTGTCTGACCGCGGGATGAATCCTCTCAATTTAGCGGGTTGATATCTCGGTGACAATATGTATGTGACGTAATAATAAGAAAATGCTGCATGATTTCTGAACTTCATATGCACAGCATGCATTTACATTTACGAAACTTACTGAGCCTTTAACTCATAGATTGTCTGTATGGTGTAGGTGATCTTGACATAGGTGAGGACGAGATCCCTCCACCCGAGGAGTGATGCAATTGACAGAGGATGGCTTACGAGGGTGTGCTGGCGCAGTCGATGCTTAACCTGACCCGTGGGGATGTACGTATGTGTTTTGAGGGTATCGGGACGTTTTGGGCCAACGGTAGATTAGAAAAAATGATTATATAGTTAGAACATTTTAGGATGTTTGTAGCTGGTTAATTGATAGAGAAACAATTTGATGATTTTGAAGTTTTAATGGAACTGTTGTATTTTTGAACTTCGTAGGGATTTGTATAGTTTTCGAACGTATCCACGCAGTTCGTTTTCATGAAAATATATTTTGTTTTAAATGCGTTTCGAGCCGGTTTGAATGAGGTTAAGGAGGAGGTACGAGTATCGGGGGGGGGGGGGGGGGGGTTTATGTCAAGTTGTATTGTGAAGATGCATGTGTGTTTAGTGATAATTGAGGATGAGGTAGAAGTGTTTAAGGGTAGTGTTTAAGCAGGGAAAGAAGAAGGAGAGAAAGAGGAGGCAAGTCCTCTGGAAATTCCAGAGGACTTGGCGATCGATCGCCAGGGAGGGCGATCGATCGCCCCTCTTGGTCACGCTCTGGAAGAGATTCCAGAGCGTGTGCCGAGCGATCGCCAGGTGAAGGCGATCGCTTGGCAAGATGTTATCGCCGAAGGGCGATCGTTCTCCTGGAGAGGGACGATCGATCGCCCCTCAGTTTTCTTCAATAGGCGATCGATCGCCTGTTTTGGCCGATCGATCGCCCCTTTTGCTTTTAGGGACAAATGTCCCTTTTGTCCCTCCCTCTTTGGCCGATTGATTCTCAACTGTTTTTAATTGTTTTAATAGTTTTAATTGTTTTAAATAATTGATTTTTATTGTTTTATTTCGATTGTTTTAAGCTTTATTTAAGTGGGTTTCAAAAATAGTTTTTGAACGATTTTAACAATGTAGTCTACGATTTAAACTCCGCTCAAACGTTACAAAGTTTATAAGGATAAAAAAATTAATACGGAAAAATAAGGGTACAGTGTTAGGGTCTTTACAATTTATGGTATCAGAGCCCCCGGGTTTTAAAATTGGTTCTGTAGACTGCTCGACTGCACAGCCACTACGTGGACATCCTTCCTCAACTGTAAGTATGTTTATAAGTTTAATTAATTTTAATTTTCTTAGGATTATTTGTTTGATTTTATAGGAGCCATAAAATGGTCCGAGGTAGAGACGCTAGGGACGACACCATAGACCTATTGAGGGGTGTCATTGCCCAACAATTCCAACTCATTGACCGACAAGCACAGCTTATAGATAGGCAATCTCGTCAGCTTGGGATGTTGACGAACCGAGAAAACCCTAGGATTGAAGGACTAGTTGCTCCCAATAATCACGGCACGAAGAGGGTGGGCAAGGAAGAAATCAAATCAAGTCGACGAAAGCGCGTACGAGGAACTTCTCGGGGACCCCTGTGTCCTAAATGCCAGAAGGAACACTGTGGCAAGTGTAGATTAGGCACAGGTAAGTGCTTTCGATGTGGAGAGGTTGGCCACTATGTCAAGGATTGCCCGAAACCAGGCAGAGACCAATCGGGCGGGGATCAGGAAAATGTTGCATCGAAGATGCTTGCCCTGATTGGAGAAGAGGAAACTGTCCAACCTTCAGTTGTTTCAGGTATAGTTTTATTTCGACAGTTAATGGAGTGAAGGATATTAGAGTAGAGATGTAGTATAGAGTTAAAATTTTGGAGATGATAATTGGATAATAGGTTGAAATAAGCTTAATAATAGAGAGAGGACGACGTGGACTTTGAATAAAAGAAGGATAGAGTTTTGCGTTTAAGCCCATGACCCGGCATGACCGTGAGAATTGAGCGCTTAAATTCAATTTCCATAAGAGAGGTACAACTCATGGGATGTGAGGTTTAAATAAATGGGAACTAGACCCTAATTGACAAACCCCTAAAGTTTAGAATGAAATCAATAGAGGAGAAATTTGGAGTTTAGATGTAAGACTTGCTAGAGAATGTTCTAGATTGTCAAGATATCGTCAGTGCGTACAAATAGATAAGAAAAATATAGCAGGAATTTAAATAACCTAAATCCACAAGAAATTGGGAGCACCTAGACAAAGGTGGCACTCAAAAGTTAGCTTAAGTAGATTGCTGAAGGGATGATGGAACAACTCAACGTTGAAGACACGATTACGTAGGAGTGTTCGTATTGACCCACATCGACGAAGAAGATAAGGGTATTTACTCAGAGTTGGAAGGCTAACGTAATTCGAGACAATAAAGGGTTAAAGTTATACAAAAGGTAATACTCGAGATACGAAGTTTGGTCGACCCTTAAAGAGATAAGTATTGTCTGAAAGGACTAGTCAATTGAATACGATTGTTAATTCGTGAAAAAGATTTTGACTGACTTACTATAAGGGGGAGACGTAGTAAAGTTAAGGGTAATCGGTGAGTAGTAGAGGTAGTGTTGAGTGGATGTTATATAAAAAAAAAAAAAAAAGCTTGAGAACTAAGAAGGACTTAAGAACTCGAACGTGATAACTACTTGAAAGAAAAATTTAGCACTCTAAATCAGATGTCATGTTTCGAGGTTTAAAGTAACTAATATGACCGTAGAGGGAATGTCGATTTAACTAGAGTAGGAACATCAGTGTACGAGGAAAATAGAAGAGTAAGATTTGGGGTTAGAAGAGATTGGGAATCAAGCGCGTAAAATTATCTGGAACAAGATTGCAAACAAGAAGACTGTTGGATGAATCATTGTGCAGGAGCCAAGTGAAATATTTAGAACCCGACTAGGAGGAACAAAAAGATATAGACCATTGAGTAACTTAAGAGAAGTTCATGTGCGACATTTGACGTAAGTGCGGGGGATTATTAGATTCAATGAAAGGTTAAGATTAGAAGTTTAACTCAGTGGTTAGTGCCGAACGACCTGTGAAATTTCGGTTTATAGAATAGGAAGGACAATGATGTGCAATAAACCCACTTAAGTAAACTTAGAGTGAGATTAAGTTAGAAAAGGTTCCAAAAGACTGGTGTTTATCAGGTCGAGACCGATAGACACATGGGAGATATAAGGTTAAAATAAATAGTTGGAGTGAATCTATGGCAAAACCTGGGGATTCAATTGTACTTGGAGTTAACAAGGAATTGAGTTAAACAAGTGAGCGTAACGTATATAGTAAGAGAAAGTTAATTAAGGACATAGCGATATAACTCATTAAAGTAGTTCAGAGTGAGATGTGATGTTTATAGGATCTTCGCTACAATGGGACGAAGATCCTAAGTGGTTAGCGACTTTAGCTTCCGGTTGGACTCATCGAGACCAGGAGTTGTTCTGATGACATAATTGTGAAGAGTGGCAACGCGAAATTAGTTGAGAATTTTATTAGGACCTGCAGGGTGCCTAAGAAAGTGTGCAATTTGAATACTATTGACGAAGAAGCTCTATGGGGGCATTACTAGAGAAATGTGAACCCGGATAGTTGTAATAGTGACTAAAGTTAAGGTCAACGAACTTATACACGAGTTTAGTTTACAGCTCCGATATATATATATATATATATATATATATATATATATATATATATATATATATATATATAAATTGTTATACCCGATAGATGGATAAGGTCGTAGTGTAAATGAAATTTAGCGTTGGAGTAAGTAGTTTGAGAAAGCTTTGTGGGCGTGGAGTGGTAGAAGTTTGAATTGCAACCTGGGTGTTGTTAGGAATCCTTGAACGATAGTCAACCCAAATGACGTTGGGAAGTTGAAGTTGTTTCGAGGATTGAGGATAGGAGACAATTTTAGTAGAGACCAATTGATAAGTTGGAGAGTTTAACGTTTTAGATGATAAAATATAGACTAGCGCATGCTCGAGTCGTTGGGTGTCTAGTACACAGTTAGAGATCGTTGATTGAGGGCTTAAGAAATTTGGTAAGATTTAATGCGTAAGCGAGGACGTGTATAGGCCAATTAAAAGTAAGGAATGCGGTTAGGAGGTTAACATAAAAATTCAGTTGGTGTGCATCCCGACTGTGGACGGAGTCAATGGAATTATGCTGAAGTTTGGGTTACAGCCCAGAAATTTGATGAAATTGCAGGTATTAAATTTGGGCTGGCGTTAGGAAACTTAGGCACTGCCGTGACTTAAAGGGACATGTACAAATATTAAAGTGACACATATGTCGTTGGGTTAATTGATTAGACATTTGAAGATTTGATTATGCTCAATACTTGAGTAAGGTCGTGTACGATCAAATCGAAAGTATGGAATACTAATTTAAGGCCAATGTTGGGGAATATGGTAGAGAGTTTTGGTTTAGAATCACGTAATATGACCGTAAGTACAGATGATAAATCGAAGTATAAGGCCGCAAGACATGAGACGTTAATATCAAGGACTATAAGCCAGGGCAAATTTTAAGGACAAAATTTTAAATAAGGAGGATGGAATGTAACACTCTGCTTTACGGGATATTGATATTTTAATATAAATGACATTTTTGGTAAATATGTCGAATCAAACCTGTTTTACGAAAAGAAAGCGTAATTACGATCCTAATAATTAATATGGATCTTAAGAAAATTTTGAGAATTTTAGGAGTCGTAACGCTAATTTTACGAGAATTACGTTTCTCGTAATATAAAAGGTATTTTGGTAAAAATAGTAAACGAGGTCCGTTTTGCGAACGGACCGTTTTAATAGAACCCTAGTAATAAGTTGGATTTATTGGTGAAATAAAGAGATTTGGAGAAACCAAGTCACTAGCTAAATAACGAAACAAATGACGAAACAATTAGAAAATCAAAGGAAGGGCAAAATGGTAATTTGCCAGGTCAATTTTTATAAAAATTACACATTTCTCTTTCTTCCTCATTTTCTCTCTGCGTGAACCAGAAGCTCTCCCTCTCTTGGCGACGATTTCTTCTCCTCTCACGGCGTTCTCCTCTTCAACGACGATTCGTCCTCCGATCGTCTCGTTTTCTTCACGTTTTCTTCCCCAAACTCGATTCTAGGTAAGGTACTATGGTTTTGAAAAGTTTATTCGTCGGTTTTGGGTCGTTTAACTGTTAGAGTTTCGTTTAGGGTTTTGTGAAAAACGTGATTTAGGGTTTGAAATTGATAGGTTTGTCGTAGTTGTGAATATGACGAACGTATTGAGCGTTATTGGACGAAGTTATATCGATTTGTGAGAAATGTAAAAGTTCGAGAATTTTAGGAGTTTTTGGAAAAACTAGTTAATTGGGGTTTTTAGGTGTCGAGCGTGAATTGCTCGATAAAATGTCTCAATAAGCTAAATCAGAATATTATGAAATTTCTTTAATTAAGGGTTTCGTTAGTTTAGAAGTTTAACGGTTTAAAACCCGATTTTTATGACGATGATTATGTATTGCCTTAGGTGAACGACGCTCGTGGACGGAGCTCAGTGCGCTACGGAAGACAGGTAAGTTCTCGTGACTTACTAGGGCCGATTGGCCTACACCGTACGTCGAAGTCGCATCGAGGATCATTGGTGAATTGCTTGTTTATATGCTTTGGTTGGGTAGTTAAGATTATTTCTTTTATAGGTTATGTTTTTTATTGTCTTGATGGTATATATGTTGAATATAGATTATGCTTTTTATTGTCTTGATGGTATATATGTTGAATGTTATGTTATGCACGTGTTCATGCATCATGGTTTTTAAATGAGTATAGAAAAATGAACTTCCGCACGATGTTTTCATGAAAAGAGATGTAGCCCAAAAGGGGCCTATTGATCTATTGTGTAGGCACATAGGGGTCTGTCACAATATCATATCGCCTGAAACTAAATGAATCTACGTAATCTGTTATCTGGTCATGCTAGGTGGGGCTCAGGCATGGCTGTTGTATATGTGAGCATGTACCCCCCCTCCACTAGATAGAAAGGGTTATCCGACCGCGGGATGAATCCTCTCCATTTAGCGGGTTGATATCTCGTGACAATATGTATGTGACGTAATAATAAGAAAATTCTGCATGATTTCTGAACTTCATCTGCACAGTATGCATTTGCATTTACGGAACTTACTGAGCCTTTAACTCATAGATTGTCTGTATGGTGTAAGTGATCTTGACATAGGTGAGGACGAGATCCCTCCACCCGAGGAGTGATGTAGTTGACGGAGGATGACTTACGAGGGTGTGCTGGCGCAGTCGATGCTTAACCTCACCTGTGGGGATGTACGTATGTGTTTTGAGGGTATCGGGACGTTTTGGGCCAACGGTAGATTAGAAAAAATGATTATATAGTTAGAACATTTTAGGATGTTTGTAGCTGGTTAATTGATAGAGAAACAATTTGATGATTTTGAAGTTTTAATGGAACTGTTGTATTTTTGAACTTCGTAGGGATTTGTATAGTTTTCGAACGTATCCACGCAGTTCGTTTTCATGAAAATATATTTCGTTTTAAATGCGTTTTGAGTCGGTTTGAATGAGGTTAAGGAGGAGGTATTAGTATCGGGGGGTTTTATGTCAAGTTGTATTATGAAGATACATGTGTGTTTAGTGATAATTGAGGATGAGGTAGAAGTGTTTAAGGGTAGTGTTTAAGCATGGAAAGAAGAAGGAGAGAAAGAGGAGGCAAGTCCTCTGGAAATTCCAGAGGACTTGGCGATCGATCGCCAGGGAGGGCGATCGATCGCCCCTCTTGGTCACACTCTGGAAGAGATTCCATAGCGTGTGCTGAGCGATCGCCAGGTAAAGGCGATCGCTTGGCAAGATGTGATCGTCGAAGGGCGATCGTTTGCCTGGAGAGGGGCGATCAATCGCCCCTCAGTTTTCTTCAATAGGCGATCGATCACCTGTTTTGGGCGATCGATCGCCTCTTTGCTTTTAGGGACAAATGTCCCTTTTGTCCCTCCCTCTTTGGCCGATTGATTCTCCACTGTTTTTAATTGTTTTAATAGTTTTAATTGTTTTAAATAATTGATTTTTATTGTTTTATTTCGATTGTTTTAAGCTTTATTCAAGTGGGTTTCAAAAATAGTTTTTGAACGATTTTAACAAATTCGTCTACGATTTAAACTCCGCTCAAACGTTACAAAGTTTATAAGAATAAAAAAATTAATACGGGAAAATAAGGGTGCAGTGTTAGGGTCGCTACATATGTTCTCATAATATCTCTGTTGTGTGGTAAAAATTTCATCATAATACAATATCGTTTGATATTTTTTTGGGATAACTTCTCTGGACCGAACGCTCGTTGCTTCGAGAGCGAACGTGCACATGATTGGTTACCACAAATAACATAACAAAAAAATTTGAATTAGCCTAAATTTTTTACCACAAGACCAACATATCATCAGAACATACTCTGCAAAGTTTTGTGAGTTTTCAACAATTTCAAATTTATTATAATTGTTTATGTAATTTATACAAACTAATTATAATAAATCATAAAAATATTAAAAATTCACGAAACTTTGTAGACTATGTTCTCAAAATATTTGAGTTATTTGATAATAATTTCAGGCTAATCCGATATCATTTGATATTTTTTTTTGGATCGAGCATCTATTCTTGAAGAGCGATCGTTTGTTCCCACATCTCTTCTGGAACGGGGGCCTGCCATTCGGTCCAGAAGACATGTGTGGAATCAAGTAAAAATGCAAGACCATGTGACCATTTTTTGAGACCGGTTGCCCACCAGGAGTTAATTTGTTAAAAATTCATACATTAAGGCAACATTGTAAACAAATTTTTTTTAAGGTCTAACTTATTAATATTATCATACTTTTGAGAATAAAAATGATATTTACCAATAGTTAAAAATCCATGTGGTTTGTTCGTTTATGTTCTTTTGAGTTTGTACTTAATAGTTACCGTAGTTAGTTTGATTATTGGCAATCTAAAACAATGAAGTGTGAATACAATTACCGATCTGACAGGTATAAAAACAATTTGATGATCGATTTCTGCGCGACCAATGGAACCGATCCTAATGTAGAAGTGGTCTCAATTCAGTACTCAAATGAAGCCATTGAAAGAGTTATAAAGAAGGATGTTAGGTACAGGTTTGTGATAGATATAGAAAACTCCTTAAAATAATGCTTCAAATTGATGAAATAACTTAATTGTTCTTCAATAAATCCTGACATATATCATGGGTTCAGGCTGAACAAGTTTCCTCTTTCAGCAAACTTTTCTATTGAAACTTAAAGTCTTCGTAATTTCAATTTAATCGTTTCTAATCTTTGCTCTTTTGGATTTCGATTAGGGGCAAGTTTTGTAGCTTTAAAAGGAAAAATAGAGTTTATTGTGTTTTTTGCTCACCTTTTTGAACAAAGTCTTTATGTTCTTTCTTGTGGGACGGGATCGGTAAGTGGGTGATGGTTTTTTATCGAAATTTCGACCATTTGATCATCAACAACCTCCTTCCTCTCCTCTTGTTGTTGTGTCGAAATTCCATCTTCTCTTTTTGCCCATAGAAAACAATAAAGCCCTCCTACAATGAGTACAGCTCCGATCAAGCTAGGAGAAGCACCAAAAGCAGTAGTTTTAGAAAACTAAGACAATAGAGGATATTAATTGACTAGAAAGGCAGATTTTATACCTTCCCAGATGAAGTTTCTCCGCAAAAGCTATGGCAGAAAAGATTGCCACGACTACCAGTACCAGTGGACTGAACATCGCTGCAAATACTGGTCCTTTCTTGTTGATGCACCATATCTGCGAGTAGTATACGAAGGCCGATAGCACAATTCCCTGTTCGAACAAATTGAGAACGTGAGAGAGAGATTACAGTGTAGAGGATGGTTAGGAGAGAGAGAAAGAGAGAGATTACAGTGTAGAGGATGGTTAAGAGCTCCACATTCCACTCCAACTTCCACAACTTAGCATCTCTCGCGAATAGAAGAGCAAGGAAAGCGGATTGTACGGTTGCGAACAAACAATTCAAAGTGTTCAACGATAACTGAGCGGGGTATATTTTGTTGATAGTCACCTAGGGTTGAAGGAATACCATAGAAATTATTCTTGTTAATTTTTTTTAGATATTTAGTAATGTATTATAATATCATAACTAAAAAATTAATCTAATTTAACAATAAAATCGCATAACCTAGACTAAACATTTATTGTCATTTATATTCATAGATTAAAGCTTAAATTATTATTAACAATAAAATGACCATACTGGCCCCAACAAGTATTAGAGAGAGAAGAAAAATGTCATAGTTGTCCAAATACCTGTAAAACAATCCACGTACTCCATGAAATATTAGCGGTGAGGATGAAAGCCGAACCCTTGATCCAATCATCCATGTGATGAGTGGTCTGAGCAACTGTAGTTGAAGCTTGATGACCATACATATCTATCAATGACTTCCTCACAAGCCCTTTCCAAACATAGCCTCCTTTCCAGAACGTGAAAACAAGCGATCCACCGATGCATATAATCGTCCCTATAACTTTCATTTGACCTCTAATCCTTCTTATCTTCACTTTCTCCATCCTTACATGCATAAATATCTAAACTTTTAGCATGATTTAAAGACCCATTTAACTCCTAAGAGCAAGATCAAATTGGGTTTTGAGTAAAGTTTAAATTTGTTCTTTTTTTGAAAAGAGTTTATGGGAAGAATGGAAGTAGTACCTAAAAATAATAGCCAAAATAAACGTAAAACTTGGAATAACGTTGCCCAAAGCGCTGGCTACCGTGGCAGAAGTGTAGCCTAATCCAGCATAGTACAGATTAAGGTGGATAGTCATCCCAAGCAATGCGAGGAAGAAGACCTTAATCATGGTGGAAAAGGAGAGAGGAGGGCGTTGTTTCCTGCTTCCAAACAAATCGCGAAAACCATTTTCACGTCCAACAAATCGCGAAAATCCAAAATCTAGATGGAATGGTAGATTACCTCTCGAGAACGTAGGCGATCGGAGAGAGAATGCAGAAGGCGATGAGATGCCGATAGACCATTAAGACGAACTGATTGAGTCCCTTTACGAGGGCAACTTTCATGAGGACGTTCGATCCACTATAGGCAAATTGGACGAGAATCATCATCACGTAGGGAGCGCAGTCCTTCATGGTTAGGAAGAGATGAATTCAAATCCCCTACCAATTAATTCCAATCCCCTTCATGGTTAAATACGTAGAGACGGAGTAGTGAGGGTGGAAACCAACTTGACCGCATTGAAATATGATCTGCTTCATTGGTTTCCACAAAAGAGTCAATTGTGTTGATTGGGCTGCATTAATGTTGTATTGACTCCAAACTGACTTTTTCAAGTCAGTGTGCGGTCTTCGATAAAAAATTTGTGTTAAAAAATGGTTACCAGTGCAATCCAAGTGCGATCCTTCTCAAGACTGTCCGTCCTCATTGGTAGTCTAAATTAAAATATCTAAAAAATCCCGTGGATAATTGATCACTGCTATTGTAATATTGTTGGCTTTCTCCCAAAATTAGGACTAGCTTATTAATCTTAATCGTTAAATGTTTTATATTAAATAGAAAGAAAAACTTTAATTATAAGTCATTTGCTTTCATTTCTCTTCCCTCATGTATCTCTCTTAGTATGCATTCAACTTTTACTATTAACATAATTTTGAATTATTTTTAGATTAGTGCGATTATTGTAAATAATTACAGTAATGACAATTAATAATATTTTTTTACTGATAGTTTTCTCTTGTAAACTTAATTTCTCTTTAAGTTCATGTAACATTTTGCAAATCTCATCATGATAGTTTGATCTTCATAGTAAATTTTTTTTTCTACGAATAATTTTTTAATAAAAGGGTTTTTTTACGTCAAATCTCAACACTCAATTTCATTTTTTTTTTCAGTTTGTCATTCTATTTTTGATAGAAAATAAAATAATCAACAAAAGTTACATGATTCATGATGATGCAAACAATGATAAATGAACAAATTAATGGAAAATAACGTAGAGGGTCAAGTGTAATTCTGTTAATGGAATCAATCGTTAGTGGAAGGGAAAACTTAGGTAAAGGAAGTGTTTTTTGTTCTTTCTACTTTTGTGTTGGATGCGTTTATCATGCTCAATATTCAAAACCTTGTAGTGGTATTCATACTCACCCTATGACAAATCCTAAGCCAACTTTTTCAATGTTCACATCATTATAGAATTATTAGTTTCACAGTATTCTAGAAGTTTAACTCTGAAGATTATTAGAGTATAATGACTTGATTTGGATTTGACTTTGCCTAAAATATTTAGGTTCAGTATTGAGTTGATATTTGATTGTTCTGATTAAATTGCAAAACTCATTGCACCATATATGGTTACATTGTCACATTTACATTCTGAAAAGGATCGATCTCAAGTCAATGAGAGTTTGCAAAAGCAGGTTCACTGAAGAAGTTAGAAAGAGGCGGCAACAAAAAAAAAGAGTCTTGCTTTATGCTAGACCGGGTATCTTGTAACATTATAAACTCTGTGAATTGTTTTTATATGGCCCCGCAGACATAAACAATTGTTGAATTGCATTGCTAACATCTTGTCTTTTTACTTTCCACATTTTTATATTGTCTATTATCGCTTTATTATCGGTGACTCACCTAGTGTTCCAACCCACTAGAACACTGCGTATCTAACCTTGATCTTTCATACTCGATACCGTTTCTAATTTACAAACTCCTCTTTTAACTAAAGAGAACCGACGGTTATAAAACCTAAATCTAACCAAGTTCAACTGAACCGACCCATAACAAAGAATAAAACTAGAACCAAGTCTAACAATTCTCCATTTTATTTTGAGTTTTTCAAACCAATAACAAAATAAATGCATTGCATCAAGATACTTAAGAGTTAGGGATCTTATTTACCTCCCACCAAGCTTAAGAAATAATTAAACTTGGTGACTAACAATTCCTTCGTTAATATATCAGCATGATTCCCTTATGTGAAAATCTTTTCAACATTGATGTTTCGTTCCACATGAAATGCTAGATTCCTCATACGATAAATGATGTTTTGATTGTCACAATAAACAACTTAGTTAGTACAATTAATACTTAGTTAAGAAAACTGTAGAATTATATTTATGAGTTGATCTTCTAGTATCAAGCACTCTATATAATCTGCATCGACAAATCCAATAATCGTACATGTACCTGCATTCACTAAACCAAGATGTAAGTATGAATATAAAAAGTTAGAAACGTACATAAACCTTTTCACTGTGTTTCTACGTTTATTTTATTTTCTTTGATTATTATTGTTCGATTATAAACAATTGGTATTAGAACGACGGTTCAAAAAATCCGGTTTTGATTTATTGGAGATATAGGATAATTTGGGATTTGTATTTTTATTTTTATTTTTTGAAAATAACAATTTTTGGAAAAAGAAATTAAAAAAAAAAAAGAGGAAACTTATTTCCTCTGGTTGTTTCGTTGATCTTCTTCATCGAAGAGGAAAGTGAGGCTTCACGTGAAGCCAACCTGTGGAACGAAAAGGAAGAGGCTGCCACGCCGTCTGTCGCCCAGGGAGAATAAACTCGAGGGGCTTCCGCCGGTGCCATCGCCGAACAGAGAAGCTCGTGTCGCCGTTGAACAGAGGTCGCCGACCACGTTCGCCTCCACGCAGAGAATGCCGCACGCAGCGCCCAATCGCGACGACAGCCGGGCTCGATTCTATGTTCGGATCGGAATCCGACTCCTCTGTCTCCGATTGGCCTTGCCGGAGTGTTGTTCAGAAAGCTCCGATTTTTTTGAAATTTTAGAATTGTTCGCCGGAGAAGAAAAAGTTACCCCTACTGATCAAGTGCCCAACCTCAGCATTTGTTTGTTCGATCTGGAGTAGAAGCAGTCCAAGCTTCTAACAGTATTCGAATCTGACACAGATTCGTGCGATTAAACCTGGTTGGAATTGTGATATGAGATTGAGTTTTGGAAAATTCAATCTTTCGATATTTGTTGATCAAGTGGAGTTTTACTTGATCTTTACTTTGTGCTTTAATTATTGGTGGTGACTAGTTATAAGAGAATATAATTGGTTCGGAAAATTTTGGAAAATTTATTTTGATATTTCTGGGAGCAATTTTATTTAGGATATTAATGTTTTGAGCTTCAAATATTTCAAATTGGATATTCTTATGTTTGAGCGATGAGTTAGTTCAGATTTGATATCCCATTACTGGATTGGAATTCGAGATTTCATCTATGGCAGGTGAAGATGTGAGATGTGCTCGCACATATGGAATCAGACCACACGTTGTTGGGGGGTAGGGGTGGGCACACCCGAACCTGACCCGGGTTTGGTTCGGGTCTTAGAGGTTTTTCTGATGTTCGGGTCGGGCTATCCAAAACGTTTTCGGGTTCGGTTCGGGTGGCAGCCAAACCCGAACTAAACCGAAAAAACCGAACCCTAAAGGATATTTGATTAATATGAAGAAATAGGGTCGGGGACTCGGGCTGTAGGTCAGATTTCAGAAACAGAAACTCAGAGCGCCTCGCTCGACCCTCGCCCTCGATCAACTCCTCCAGGCTCCAGCCAGCCTCCACTCCTCGCGCTCCAGCAGCAGCGACACTCGACAGAGGTGAGAGGACTGACGATGACGGCGACTTGGTGCTCCAGCGATCGACGTTCGACAGACGACAAGCTCCGATTCACGCTCCGGCTCACTGTCCCGCCTTCGATTTGCTCTCCGCCTCACTGTCCCGCCTCCGATTTGCAAACGGTTGGCTTCTGCTTCTCAATACCTTAAAAAATTTGGAGAAGTTGGGTAAGTTCTGAGGTAGAATCGCTTGTTGACTAGAAGCAAGAAGTGGCTAAATTCGAGTTCAAGAACTTACAAAACAAAATTCATCTCGTGTTGAATGGAAATACAGGACAATCGATTAGCTCGTCTTAGCAGTTTCGAAGCACCGATTGAGATTTTGGTGTAAGAAATTTGGAGAAGCTGTGTTGTGTATGGATTTTAAATTTTAATTGTATTTATTTCATGTTTACAAATTACAGGTCTGAAACCGACTTGACCCGAACCGAACCGAACCGAACCTGAACTTTTTGGTTCGGGTCTGTTTTAAGTTATTTGGGTTCGGGTTCGGGTTCGGGTTCGTGTTCGGAAATCGGAACCCGAAACCGAAAAGGTCGGTTCTGTTCGGTCCCAAAACCGAACCGAACCGATGATTGCCCACCCCTATTGGGGGGAATAAAATGCCCTTGTCTTTAAGCGAAGAGAAGAAAATTCAGAAGGATCAAAAAACTCTATTTATGACACATTTGCATTTGTCAAATTAAATTTTGTAGGACATTCTAAACAAGAAAAGTGCCGCCGAATTATGAATAAGATTGGAGCAGTTGTATATGAATAAAACTCTGACGAGTAATTGGCTTTTGAAGCAACGTTTATATTCTCATCAATTAATGGAAGGTAGTTTAGTTGAAGAACATTTGATTGCATCTAAGAATTAGTTTCGGATTTGGAGACTATGGGATGCAAGTACGATGACGATAATCTAGGGTTGATTCTATTATGTTCATTGCTTGCTTCATGTGGTACTTTCAGTGATACGATCTTATAAGAGGGAAAATCTATATTTGAAAGAGGTTTATGAAGCCTTGTTATCGAGTGAGAAAATGAAGCAGATTGTTGTTGGATCTGAGTCTCGTGGAGAGGGACTTGTCATTTGAGGTTAAACAAGAAAGTCAAACAACAAAGACAGTGATAGTGTTCAAAGTTGGAATGACAGATCAAAGTAAAAAAATTATGATAGAACCTGTTACTTCTATAAGAAGAAGAAGTATATTAAATCTGAGTGTCAGGAATTGCAGAATGTTAAACGAGATGCTGAGAAGGGAAAATAACCGATGACGTCCAGTGAAGTTGTAGTCGTAGAAGAAGAAGACTATAGTTATGGAGATCTTCTAGTTGTGTTAGAGGGAAACTCAAAGTCAAACAAGAATTGGATTCTTCATACAATTTGTTCGTTTCATATGAGTTACAATAAGAATTGGTTTTCGACATATGAGAAAGTGTTAGAAGTTGTTGGGATTGGTACCATCAGAATAACACATCTTGTAAGGTATCTTCAGAATCAAGATGTTTGATAGAGTTATGAGGACACTGGGTAATGTGCGACATGTTCCCGAGCTGAAGAAGAATCTGATCACGTTGAGTACTCTAGATGCGAAAGGATACTGTAACATATTAGGGTTCAATTCTAATGATTAAATTAAAAATTCGAAATTCAATTTCAAATATTTTCCAAATCAAATAACAATCAAAGATGAATCTAGCTTGAAAATCAACCAAGGACATAAGAAGTTTGGATTTACGGCTCAACAAATCCGAGTTGAACTCGGATTTTCCTCTAAAAATCAAAACGCCAACAGAATGAACCTAGTCTGGAAGGCGTCCAGAAACAAGAGGAAGATCGGATTCTTCAGCTTGAAAAATCTGAGCTAATCTGTTCACCCCGAGAAATTTGGGATCAACCCAGATTCCATGGAGAGGTGCGGGGGCGAACCTCCCCTATAAATAGAGGTGTTCAGGTGGTGGAAAAATTAACACCACAGCTCTCCCTCCCGAGTTCTTCTACGGAGAATGACACTTACCTCGGTCTCTGACGCGGTGAGCCTCCCCCGACGAGAAGAAATCCCTCCTCAGCGCGCAGCAACTCTAAGGAAATCAACCACTCAGCCTCCGTCGACAGACCATCGGAGTACGTTTCCCTCTCACTCTATTTTCCCTCTGTCGCTCTCTCTCTCGCTCTGCCTCTCCCTTTCGATCTCACTCTCACTCTGTCGACAGAGGCTCGGGCTGAGAAGAAAGAGCAAGGTTCAATTTTAAAGAAAACTGAACCGGTTAAATTAAGTCAATCCAGACCGAACCAGACCAACAATGACCCGACCCGACCCGAACTGGACTAGAACCAAATTTGCACCTGAATCAAACCGGACTGATCGAAGGTTGGGCACAGGCATTAATACCATTTATAACAAACCCGTTACAGTTCTACATAGGAAACGGCCTGAGAATTCATGAGTTGAAGACACTGTTAAATCTTATAAGCAAAGGGGCAACTCTGTGGTACAGTACTACAATAAACTGCAGAAGATATGGGATGAACTTGCAGAATATTTCATTGTTCTGATGTGTACTTGCATCACCACTACTGCATTTTCTCAAGAGAAGGAGAATGAAAAAGTACATGAATTATTTGTTGGCTTATATTCAACTCTTTATGGCACTACTGTCTCACATATTTTGCTGATGGACCCCTTGTCGAGCTTAAACACAATTTTTGCTAAAATTGTGATCGAAGAGCGTCACCAAACTATTGCTCGAGACCTTGAAACCAATTCGGTTGTCGTTTGTTTCGCAGCGCACGGTATCGCCAAAGGGCGTAATGAACGGTGTCGCACTAATGTGATATGTTCTCATTGTGGCAAATCTAGACATGATCAAGAAAGTTGTTTTCAAATAATTGGTTTCCCATATTGGTGGTATTCCGAGCAACCATGCTAATGAAAGGCGGGGCAAAGGCAGAGCCCCAATCTACATGAGAGGAAGGAAAGAGTGCAGGTCGTGGTGGTCGTAGGCAGGTAGCTCATGCCGCAACCACTCCGAATTCTATGTTCCTGGTACCTATGCAAGAGTCAAATCGTCGTGGTATTCCTAACCTCTCGGACGATCAGTGGGCTACGCTGGTAAATATGCTAAACACTTCGAAAGCACAATCTTCGTCAATCAAAAAATTGAATGGTAAGTTTGATTCTTCTGCTCAATGGATCATTGATATTGGATGCTCGAATCACATGATCGGTAATGCTAGACTATTTAGCAATTTGTTTGATGTTTCTCCTATTTTTGTTGGGCTGCCTAATGAAAAAAAAAACAATTGCCACTAAGGAAGGCACAGTTCTTTTGAGAAAGACTATGGTGCTTCATAATGTTTTATATGTTCTAGATCTTATTTGTAATTTGGTGTCTGTGTCTCATCTTCTTGTCGATCTATCTTATTCTATCATTTTTACTGATAAGCTTTGCATCATACATGACCGTGCATTGAGGACTATGATTGGAGAGGGTGAACAGTGTGATGGTCTTTATTGGTTTCGTCCTTTGCAACCACTTCATGCTTATCAAACAACTGTTGGGGGATAAAAGAAAATTGTGGCATCAAAGGTTGGGGCACCCTTCTCAAAAAATTGACTTATTTTTGCCAAATTGTATTAGAAATTTTGGAAATCAAGATGTTAATGTTACTCATGAACCTTGTAATATTTGCTTAAGAGTCAAACAAACTAGATGTGTGTTTCCTTTGAGTAATGGTAGAGCAAATGAGGTTTTTGATTTAATCCACTGTGATATATGGGGTGCTTATATTGTGCCTTCTAGTTCTGGTATCCGTTATTTTTTTATTATTGTTGATGACTGTTCTCGAGCCGTATGAGTGTGCTTGATGTCTGTGAAATCTGAGGTGTCTCAACTTATTCAAGTTTTTTGCAAAATGGTTAAAACTCAATTTGATAAGCATATTAAAATTCTACATAGTGATAATGGAAAAGAATTTAAATATATCCATCGGTTTTATGCTAACAATGGTATTATTCATCAAACTTCTTGTGTTGATACTCTACAACAAAATGGGAGGGTAGAGCGTAAACATAGACATATTCTTAATGTGACTCGTGCATTTATTTTTCAAGCTAATATTTCCATTAATTTTTGGGGTGAGAGTATATTAACGGCTGCCTATGTCATCAATCGAACTCCTACTCCATTGCTTGATAACAAAACGCTTCATGAAATTTTCTTTGGTTCACCTCCTAAATATGATGCCCTTCGTGTATTCGGTTGTCTTTGTTTTGTAAAAGTAAACCTCGTGTGAAGGATAAGTTTGGCTCTCGCTCTCGTAAATGTGTGTTTCTTGGATATCCTTTTGGTAAAAAGGGTGGTGTTTGTATGACTTAAAGAAACATGTATTCTTTATATCTCGAAATGTTATTTTTTATGAACAATAATTTCATTTTGCCAATAATGTCTCATTGCCTAATACTAGCGAAGTATTCAAAAGAAAGGAATATTATGACATTTTAACATGTTTTGAGGATACTCCTTTAGCAACGGGGAGCGAGGAACCGTTGACTATGACAGACGATATTGATAACGTAGTTGTACAACATGTTCTTCAACTGTGAATGATGACTTAGGAGAAAATGTTCAGCATGCAACTAGTCGAGGTCATCGAATAAAGAAACCCTTTAGTAAACTCAAGGATTTCATCACCAACACTGTTCGTGTTAGAAACCCTATCACATCATTGATCACTGCTCTGCCAAAGTCCTTACTACTCCTTATCCCATTGCTTATTATGTAAATTGTGATAAGTTTTCTGTGAGACACACCTCTTTTCTGGCAGCAATTACTGCAGGCACTGAACCCACATCCTTCAAAGAAGCAGTTAAGGATCATAGTTGGCGGAAAGCAATGTAAGAAGAAATAAATGCACTTGAAAGAAATGGGACATGGACTTTAGAAGACCTTCCACTTGGGAAGAAAGCTATCGGGTGTAAGTGGGTTTATAAAATCAAATATCAATCTAATGGTACAATTGAAAGATTAAAGATGCGACTTGTAGAGTTCATGAATCGACAAATTCCTGTAATTGACTTTGACGAAACATTTGCCTCTGTCACTAAAATGGTCATGGTTTGTATGTTTTTGGCTATAGAAGTGGCAAGAAGTGGGAACTGCACCAGATGGATGTGCATAATGTTTTTCTTCATGAAGATCTTGATGAGGAGGTATATATACAACTCCCACTTGGTTTTAAATTTGATGCTTCGGGTAAAGTGTGTCGTTTACGTAGGTCATTATATGGTCTTCGACAAGCGCCTAAGAATTGGTTTGCTAAACTTTCAACTACTTTAAAGGATATTGGTTTTCAACAATCTTATGTTGATTACTCATTGTTTATGTGACGACCCCGTGTCGGCGCTGCCACGACCTGAGTCGTGCGTGCATACATACATGCATACATACTACCCTCGCCCATTCTCAATAAATTTTTCTTTCTTTCATTTCATTTGCATTGTTCATTTCATTCGTTTTTCCTTTTCATTCATTCATTCGTTCGTTAGAGAACGGACTCGGGCATTCAATCCATATCTATCGACGTTTAGGGTCTAACTTAAAACGTACCCAAAATGACTCGTCTAAGGTTGGAAATCATCGAAAGAGGCTTAAAACATCAAAACATGTCAATTGGCATGCATTAGGCGCGCGCGCCCACTATGCACCCTGCGCGCACACCGCGCGCCCACTGCACGGCCACGGCGCGCGCCCTGCGTGCCGGTGCCGCGCAAGCATCGCGCTATGGCCGCGCGCTCACTGTGCGCTCGCCTGCTAGCGCCCTGCACCAGCGAGGGCCGATCATTGGCCATCAAGAGTCGATCGATCGGCTAGCGCTCTGGAATTCTCCAGAGCCCGCGCACTGTTGGATGATCGATTGGCCATGGGCGCCGATCGATTGGCTAGCTCTCGGGTTTGCCCATTTTTCCGGAAACGACACATTTGTCTCCAAAACAATAAACTCAACTCTAATTCATCCAATTCCACAACAAAGCATCAACATCAAATCTATTTCATCGAAATCCATTTAAATCGTCAAAACCAACCTATTTCATCAATTTCCATACGTACATAGCGGAAGCTATCAAAATCACCAAAACACATCGAAACATCGGTTTTCACACTATCCAGAAATCAAGCATCCTAAAATGAGTTTCTATACATTTCATTCTATGTTTTCACCCATCAGCCCATTTAAACCCCAAAACCACAAAATACTCATCGTATTGCTCCCACGGGTCATGTTCGTACCGACTGTGCCAGTGCACTCCCACGGGCATCCTTCATCAAATTGCATGTTCGTCAGGTAGAGGGACATCGTCCTCACCTTGCTCGTAGTCACCTACACCATAAATTCTACGTAAATGTCTATGCGTGATCATGTATATGCTATGCTATGCTATGAAATAGTCCGTCCATGTCAATTCATATATCAGTACGTGTCAATCTATGGTTATCGGGGCAGTGCTCGACAGATGGATATGGCACATCAACCGGTTAGATAGCCCACACCATCTGAAGGGAGGAAAACCCGCTCACCACAGAACGCCAGGTCTGAACCTCATCCCCGATAATCCCATGCCATGGTTGTTTACATGATACTTTACTTTCCTTTACATACATTTTCTTTTCATAAAATCAATGCGTAAATTCGTTTTCATGATGATTTGAAAACCATGATGCATGAATAGTTCAATATGCAATATAAACATACATAACGTGTATACCATTAAAACACCACAAATATCATCAAAACGTCACGATACTTAATCTATAAAACAACCAAACCCAAACTACCCAACCAAAGCAATTAAACAAAACAAGCACCAACAATCCCCAACACAAATTCCAACGTATGGTGTAGGCTAATCGGCCACAGTAAGTCACGAGAACTTACCTCGGGTCCTTAGCACACCGAGCTCCTCATTTTGAGTTTTGTCACCTAAGTCAATTTACAACGTCCTTTGTTAAAATCGAGCCTAAACAATGAAATCTAGAAACTAATGAAACTCCTAACTAAAGGAAATTTTCTAAAATCCTAATTAACCTCTCTCGGGTATTTCATCGAGCAATTTACGCTCACAAATAACAAACCTCCTTTAATAGAGTTTTTCATAAGCTTTAAACCCGATTTTTCAACCTAAACACCAAACGCATCCATTAATTCGACTAACTACGCTCAATAATCTTAAATAAAGTGATTACTAACTATTCTTAACGAAACCCAACTATTTTAAACCTCTAAAAACCAGAAATAAACCTTCCAAAACCGTAGAGCCTTACCTAGTGAGTGATTCCAGAGAAGAAACGTGAAGAAACTCTAACGATCGGAGGAGAAATCGGCATTAATGAAGGAGAAACGTCGCCTAGAAAGGGGGAAGTCGCTAGAGCACTTGGGGGAGGGAGGAAAATACGTTAAGTGTTGAGAGGGAGGAGGATTTTCTGATTTATTAACATTAAACTTGTCAAATGACAAGTTTGCCCCTCCATTTGATTTTCTGTTTAACTCATTGTTCGACTATTGGTTCGGTTTCTTCAAAATTTTCTTATTTCACCAATAATTCCAACTTTTTACTAGGGCTCTATTAAAACTTTCCGTTCGTCAAACAAATTTAATTTACAATTTTTACGGATTAAAACACCATAGGGTTAGAAATGAAAATTTGGCTGTTATACTTTCGATTTGAATTTCTAAAATTTTCATATTTCTTCTAAATTTATATAAATCACAAGGGTTTCATTAAAACTCTCAGTTCGCAAAACAGACATATTTCAATTATTTACGAAAATGTCATTGCGCGCAAAATTCAAAAACTCGTAAAACCGGGTGTTACAGTTTAGCTACACCAAGAATAATGTTGTTTTACATGTTCTTGTATATGTGGATGACATTATAATCAAGGTTCATCTTCATTTGCAATTGGAAAATTCAAGCAACAACTCAATGAGAGATTTCATATGAACGACTTGGGTACTCTCAAGTATTTTCTTGGTATTGAATTGGCTCATGGAAAGGACGGTTTGTTTCTTTCACAACTCAAGTATGTCCTTGACATTATAAGTGAGAACGGCTTACTTGGAGCTCGTCTTGCCTCTACACCCATGGAACAAAACCACCGTCTCTCCACCATCAATGGCGTCGCCTTCAGTATCCAGAGAAGTATCGACGACTCGTAGGTTGCCTATCTACTCTATGATTACCCATCCTAAGTTGTGCTACTCTGTTCATATATCAGCACAGTTTATGGGTGATCCTGGTTTTGACATTGGGATGTAGTTTTGAGAGTTTTGCGGTATTTAAAAGGTTGTCCTGGACATGGTATTCTGCTTGTGAGAGTAGAGTAACTTTAAAATCTATGCTTTTTGTGATAGTGATTGGGCGGTTG